>CM053032.1:196189205-196424205 GCA_028564925.1 Lithobates sylvaticus
TACTTCACTCTGTTTTCCCCTGTCTTCACCTCTCTGGCTTATATTGTACAGAGCACTATAGTAAGAATGGAGATTTTCCGCGATGCGTGGGGTATTCTATCTCTAACCATTGGGATAAAGGTCCTGTTCTTCTTTTCCTTCACCCGTCTCGCCATCCATTTGCCTGACCTATTTCCCCACTGATATCTTTCCTTATTTATATTATGAAATGCTGATTTCCTCTCTTGCTCAAGGCACTCTTGTATCTCTCTCTTTTTAGCTATCAGGTCCTGTCTGTCCGGTATCCCTTTAGGTCTAGTTTTTTGCTCCAATTCCTGGATCTCCCTATATAACTGGGCTTTCTTTTTCTCCCTTTCCTTCTTTTTCCCTGCCCCAATCCCGATCAGAATCCCTCTTATAACAACTTTGTATGTTTCCCAGGCGGTGGCTCTGGAGATTTCTGGCGTATCGTTTAGCTCAAAAAAAGTTGTCAATTCTTGCTCAATCCTACTGATCGATTCTAGGTCCTGAATGAATAAATCGTTTAGCTTCCAAGTTCTCCCCGAGCCCACGTCTCCCTTTATCTCCAGTTGAATTTGCACTGGGGCATGGTCTGACAAGGTGGTAGGTTTAATTCCTGCCTTTTTCAAGGCAGATACAAGTTGATGTTCTATTAGGATATAGTCTATCCTAGAAAAGGAGTTATGAACAGAGGAGAAGTGGGTATAATCCCGCTCTTTTAAATGGCTGATCCTCCATGCGTCTTGCAACTGCCAGTTAGCCAATGCATTTTTGACTGTTCTCTGTCTCTACTCAGTAACTCCATTTCCTCCCCCTGAAGTATCTACTCTGGGGTCAATGCTCCAGGTCAGGTCCCCTGCCACAATCAATTTACCATCCTTGAAGTCATCAAGTTTTTTTAATACTTTCTTGAGAAATCTGTCAGGGTTCTTATTCGGTGCATATACATTTACAATCGTACACTTCATATTAAACAATTTTCCTTTTATAAACAAATACCTTCCTTCTGGGTCTACCAGACGCTCCTCCACTTCAAACCTTATTGTGCTATTAAAGCCAATAGCTACCCCTCTTGAGTGTGGTGATGGTGTGCCTCCATAGAACCAGATCGGGAATTGATGTGATGCTAATTTAACCCCTGCCCCATGTGTGATATACGTCTCCTGTAGACATACCATGCTAGCGCCCAGAATTTGGAGTTCGTTATTTATTGTATACCTTTTTTTTTTTGTATTTAAGCCCCTTACATTATATGTAATCACATTGATCACTACCATATGTTATTACTTACAAGGTTTTTAAGAGCGTATGGCTAGACACATGTACCCATTGAACACACACACCCGTACACCCCCCCCCCCTTCACTTGTAGAACAGTCCTTACTTGTAAGGTGGTGTTCTTGGTCCCAGCTCTTGTGCACACACGAGGAGTGCACATGCAGGAATTTGCCAGAGGTGGTAGCAAAGAGCCCGATGCAAGCTCAGTGATACAGCTGCCGACTCACATTCACTTCAAATGGACCAGTCTAGACGCTCGGGCCCCTTACAGGTGTATGGGCTGTACCCCCCTGATGGCGGCCCTGATGGCATACCTTGCTTGCTGTGTGTGAGGCAAGGATGAGACACTTTTTTAGAAGGCGCTGCCACTGCCCTTAATAGTGTGTCTTTAACCACTTTCAGACCGGACCATTTTGCTGGCTTAAGACCAGACCACTTTTTGCGATTCGGCACTGCGTCGCTTTAACTGACAATGTGGCTCCCAAACAAAATTGACATCCTTTTTTTCCCACAAATAGAGCTTTCTTTTGGTGGTATTTGATCGCCCCCGCGGTTTTAATTTTTTGCTCTATAAAGAAAAGAAGAGCAACAATTTTGAAAAAAAAACACATTATTTTTAACTTTTTGCTATAATAAATATCCCCCATAAATATATAAAAAAAAAAAATTTTCCTCAGTTTAGGCCGATACGTATTCTTCTACATATTTTTGGTAAAAAAAAATCGCAATAAACGATTATTGATTGGTTTGCGCAAAAGTTATAGCGTTTACAAAATAGGGATAGTTTTATAGCATTTTTATTAATAATTTTTTTTTTACTAGTAATGGCGGCGATCAGTGATTTTTATTGTGACTGTGACATTATGGCGGACACATCGGACATTTTTGACACATTTTTGGGACCATTGTCATTTATACAGCAATCAGTGCTATACAAATGCACTGATTCCTTTGTAAATGACACTGGCAGTGAAAGGGTTAACCAGGGGGTGGCAGTGTAGGGGTTAAGTGTTCCTAGGGGTGTGTTACTAACTGTGGGGGGGGCGTGGCTGTGTGTTAGTGGACACTGATCTCTGCTCCAATCACAAGGAGCAGAGATCAGTATCACTTGTTGCTAGGCAGAATGGGGAGATGCTGTTTACTTCCGCATCTCCCCGTTCAGCCTTCCCGTGAGACGGTATCCCCGTGGTGATCGAGTCCGCGGGACCCGCGACCGGACTCACGCTGGTCCCAACTGACGTGCACGCGGTGCGCACGTGATGGCACGGCGTCATTCTTAAAGGGATGTACCTGTATGCCCTTATGCCTGTCTGTGCCATTCTGCCGATGTACATCTTCGTGCGCCGGTCGGGGACTGGTTAATGCAAGGTTGGGCCAAAAAAAATAAAGTTTATTTCTTAACCGGTTCCTGACCGGCGCACGACGATATACGTCGGCAGAATGGCACGTACGGGCAGGAGGGCGTATATACAAGTCCCTCCTTAATGCCTGCCGTGCCATCAGGAGCGGCGCGCTAACGCGCCGGTCGGGACCCCCGTGAGGCCAGTCGCGGGTCCCGCGAACTCGATCGCCGCGGGAATACCCGCGATCGTCTCACGGGAAGGCTGAATGGGGAGATGCGGAAGTACACAGCATCTCCCCGTTCTGCCTAGCAACTAGTGACGCCGATCTCAGCTCCCTGTGATTGGAGCAGAGATCAGCATTCACTAGCTGACAGCCACGCCCCCCACAGTAAGAAACACACCCCTAGGCATAATTAACCCCTACACTGCCCCCTTGTGGTTAACCCCTTCACTGCCAGTGCCATTTATACAGGAATCAATGCATTTAAATAGCATTGATTGCTGTATAAATGACAATGGCCCCAAAAATGTCAAAAATGTCCGATGTGTCCGCCATAATGTCGCAGTCACAATAAAAATCGCTGATCGCCGCCATTAGTAATAAAAAAAAAATTATTAATAAAAATGCTATAAAACTATCCCCTATCTTGTAAACGCTATAACTTGTGCGCAAACCAATCAATAATCGCTTATTGCAATTTTTTTTACCAAAAATATGTAGAGGAATACGTATCGGCCTAAACAGAGGAAAAAAAAAGTTTTTTTATATATTTTTGGGGGATATTTATTAAAGCAAAAAATAAAAAATAATGCGTTTTTTTTCAAAATTGTTGCTCTTTTTTGTTTATAGAGAAAAAAATTAAAACCGCAGGGGCGATCAAATACCACCAAAAGAAAGCTCTATTTGTGGGAAAAAAAAGGACGTCAATTTTGTTTGGGAGCCACGTCGCACGACCGCAGAATTGTCAGTTAAAGCGACGCAGTGCCGAATCGCAAAAAGGGGCCTGGTCCTTTGGCTGCAAATTGGTCCGGTCTGAAAGTGGTTAACAGATACCAGGCACCCGCTGTACCTACTGATTTTGCTAGTGTTTTAAACAGGGCCAGATTAAGAACATCATGGGCCTGGTGCTGAGGATTTTGGTGGGGCCTTTTATAAACAATAAATTAATAAATAAAAATGCAAACAATTTTTTGTTTTAACAAATTAAATTAAAAAGAGAGGGAGGATGAGAGAGAGAGAGAGAGAGAGAGAGAGAGAGAGAGAAAGGGGATGAAAGATGTGTGAGGGGTAAGGGAAAGAGGATGAGAAAGGGGGGATGAGAGAAAGAGGATGCACATGAGCATGTGTGGGAATGACATCAACACAGCCCGGCCAAGGCAAGTGACCGAAGGCACAGAACCCGGAAGGAAGACGATGGAAGCGCCCGGGTCGGATTGATCACAGCACAGCACTGGAGGGCTCAGTCTGACAATTTAAGTGTACCCTAATGTGCTAATATGCTGTGCATACTTGTACATTATGGCATAACCTACCTAAGGGCCTCTAAAAAATAGTAATGTTAGAAAAGTTTACTACCGCTTTAATATCATTGGAATCCAGGAGCCTCTCATGGCCTCTACTGACCCGCATAGTTGCCAACATTTCAAAAATATTTTCAGGGACACTTTTTTACAAGTGCTATATTTAGAGTAGCTGACATCACCCATGTTCCTCTATACATCACAATAGTAATTACAAAATTAAATAAGTACTAATAATGGGGCAAAATAACTGTTTTTGTGGGTAAGAGGCATAGGGGAGGAGAATGGATGGTATAAAAGTGGGAAGTATGTGCAGGTGAGGGAGAGGAATGTGGAGGGTCTAACAGTGGGCACTATGTACATGAGAGGAGTGCGGAGGGTATGGCAGAAGGCACTATGTACAGGAGAGGAGTGTGAAGAGTATGACAGTGGGCAGTATGCACAGCAGAGGAGTGTGGAGGGTATGACAGTGAGCAGTATGTACAGGAGAGGAGTGTGGAGGGTACGACAGTGGGCACTATGTACAGGAGAGAAGTGTATGACAGCGGGCACTATGTACAGGAGAGGAGTGTGTAGGATATGACAGCGGGCGCTATGTACAGGAGAGAAGTGTGGAGAGTATGACAGTGGGCACTATGTATAGGAGAGGAGGATGAAGGAATCTGGGAAGGAAAAATGTAAAAGTTTGTGGAAGGCTGTTTAGGGACTGTGTAGTGGTTAAGCGGGCCATACATGGATTGAAATTGCACCAATTAAGCAGAGACCAGCCAGAGTCGATCTATGTATGGGCTACCTGGTTTTACACAAGTCAACCTATTAACCGACTTGAGTACAACCAGCCTGTCAGGTTTTCCCCAAAACAATCAGTGCTGCCAGCTATAGTTAGCAACACTGATCATCGTATTCACTGGCAGAACACAATAACACTGCAGGAGTGATTCCCCCATTCACAGGTCAGCAGGTGAGAGGGTGTGTGGGGACAGGCTGGGGAGAGATACTAGTCAGTGGCTGGGTAGGCACTGGTTAGTATCAGATCCAGATACACACAGGTTACATATGCCACGATCATTAGAGTGAGAACAATAATTCTAGCCTTAGACCTCCTCTGTAACTCTAAACAAAAAATATCGTGCTAACTTTAGTGTTTTTTTTTATGAATGAAACAGTTTCTTTCCAAAAAAAACGTTTGAAAAATTGCTGCACAAATATGTAACATAAAAAGTTGCAAAGACCACCATTTTATTCCATAGGGTGTCTGCTAAAACAACATATATAATGCTTGAGGGTTCTGAGTAATTTTCTATCAAAAAAATTATGATTTTTACATGTAGGAGAGAAGTGTCAGAATTGGCCTGGGTGGCAAGGGGTTAATTATCATAAGTAATATACAAATAATTATTATAAGCACTGTGAGTTCATCCTCTCAGTCTTCGGCAGAGTGTTCCAGCTTGTATTTATACTGGCCACTCTGTATGTAGCTTCTGATCGACTGCGCAAGCAACCCCATATCTCCAGAACCATAGATGATAGCAGCCCCATATTTTAACCAGTGCTGGAGTAGGTCTTTAGCTACCTACTCCAGCACTGTGGGGTCTCTGTGACTCCTGATCGTTGAGCTACAACCCTCGAAGTCGATTTTTTTTTTTTTTTTTAGAATTTTTTTTTTTTTTTTTTTTTGGGACAAATGGGCCTATCTTGAGAAAGGGGCCTGGAGCTGCAGCTCCAATAGCCCCTATGTTAATCCGGCCCTGTGAGTACCGGTTAAAGCTCTGACTGTCCTTTGAGGCTGCATGACCCCGGCCCTCTGTCTGGACAGTGCTGAGTGGCCCTTTATGATCACATACACCCTCCAAAAAAAAAAAAACTCTCTAGTAATACACACCAAACCGAGCATGTGCAGTGTGCCTCCAAGGCTCTGTACTATCAGCAGATGGATTAGGGACAGTAAAAGAAGGGGAGGATAAGAGAAGACAGGATCAAACAGCCTTTATACACAATGCAGAGAATTAACCCTTAGGCTCCACAGTGAGTATAACAAGCACGCTTTCCTGCATATACAGACTGATTTTACTGTTGTGGGTTTAGTAACTAACTTTAGTGGCAGTTGGAAATCCCATGTCAGATTGAGTATGGATAGGATGCACAGGGGATTTTCAAAAATGTTAAAATCTCTACACTGTAGACTTTTTCACAGCGGTTATCAGAAAATGTTGCTTTTTTGGTGCAATATTCTGTTTCCTGGGAGACAGTGAATTTAGTAGTGAATGAAGTTGCTGCTTCATTGTAGAACAAGAAGCATTTTGTCTGCTTCCTCTAGGCATCGGCAGTGATTTCAGAGATGTCATTTACATTCACACACTGTGCTTTTGACCTGAACTTGAAAATGGTCTTGGCAAACACTCATGTTGTTTCTCTGTGTATCATGGAAGATATTTTATGTGTTCAGTAATTTGAAACACAATTCTATTAGAAAACGCCTGTCTACACATTGCTACTTTTTATATATATTACAGGGGATATTTTGTCACTATGCAACAGCTGACATTTTTTTTTTTTTAAATCGATTACATTTTACATACACTAATCTAGGCTTGACAAACAATTTTTCAGTTTTGGAAAGAGTCGTTGAGAATTACATTTTCTGCCAGTTTTTTTTTTCCTGTATCTCCCCCCACCCCACCCGGGTAGATCTTCCCATATTTTATGTACAAGAAATGGGGAGAGCTTCTGATTCTTTTGCAGTCTACTAAAAATGTGGTTGTTGCCTTTGTCTCTGGAGAATTTTTTTTATCAGAGGAAATCTCCCCAATGACCCAATAACAGTGCCATCTTAAGAGCATTATAGGCCCCCGGGCAATACAGTGCACTGGTGCCCTGTGTACACAATCACACACAATTGCCCATCAAATGCAGCTTTACTGTGCCGTGAATGCAGCCTCACTGTGCCCATCAAATGCAGCCTCTCTGTGTCCATGAATGCAGCCTCACTGTGCCCACCATTGCAGCCTCACTGTGCCTGCGAATGCAGCCTCACTGTGCCCACCATTGCAGCCTTACTGTGCCAGTGAATGCAGCCTCACTGTACCCACCATTGCAGCCTCACTGTGCCCATGAAAGCAGCCTCACTGTGCCCACCATTGCAGCCTCACTGTGCCCACCATTGCAGCCTCACTGTACCCGTGAATGCAGCCTCACTGTGCCCATGAATGCAGCCTCACTGTGCCCGTGAATGCAGCCTCACTGTGCCCGTGAATGCAGCCTCACTGTGCCCGTGAATGCAGCCTCACTGTGCCCACCAATGCAGCCTCACTGTGCCCGTGAATGCAGCCTCACTGTGCCCACCATTGCAGCCTCACTGTGCCCGTGAATGCAGCCTCACTGTGCCCACCATTGCAGCCCCACTGTGCCCATGAATGCAGCCTCACTGTGCCCACCATTGCACCCTCACTGTGCCCACCATTGCAGCCTCACTGTGCCCATGAATGCAGTCTCACTGTGCCCACAATTGCACCCTCACTGTGCCCATGAATGCAGCACCACTGTGCCAATTAATACAGACTCACCATCGCCTGGTAACACACACAAAGCGGGCATCTCCTCCTGTGTATCACGGAGCTGGCTGGGTCTGTGTTCGGGGGCTGCGCTGTAACAAGTTCCCGCCCCCCTAGACCGGCTCGTGTGAAAGGTGGAACACTGATTCAATCTACTATTACACAAGCTGGTCTAGGGGGCGGGACCTTGTTACAGCGCGGTCGCCGAACACAGACCCAGCCAGTCCGTGATACACAGGAGGAGGAGGAGAGAGGGAAAGAGTGGAGCGCTGCAGCCGCAATTCAAAGCAGCCCCAGGGCAGGCGGCCTACTGGGATATTTCCTGGTATCCCGGTAGGCCAGTCCGGCCCTGGCTGGGGTTGCTGGGCAGGTGGGGCCCCCCAGGCAAGTGGAGCCCCCGGGCAACTGCCCAGCGTGCCCATGCGAAAAGACGGCCCTGCCCAATGAGGACACAGATGGCAATTAACATCTGACAAAGGCATTATCTAGTAATATGTTTAATAGTTTGAACTAGTTTATGGACTTTGATTATATATGTTGAGTAAAGCACCTTACCATTTAGTCATCAACTTTCTCTGAGATGCTGACTGGAAAATGATGGCTCATGCACATGGACCCATTCAGCATACATCAAAAAAATTCAGCATATGTCCACACATGAAGCCTGATAAAGCCACATCGGTCAGTGGTGTCACGCATAAAGGCAAAGCCAAGTGATGTCACTTCTAGTCCCTGGATGCTGAAAGACGGCTGTTTCAATGCTGGTAAAGGAGTCTGCTGGCTTAGTGTTTAACCACTTCAGCCCCGGACCAATTGTCAGCTTAAGGACCAGAGGTCTTTTTTCAATTTCGCACTGCACTACTTTAACTGGTAATTGTGCGGTCATGCAATTTTGTAACGAAACGAAATTTGCGTCCTTTTCTTCCCACAAATAGAGCTTTCTTTTGATGGTATTTGATTGCCTCTGTGATTTTTATTTTTTGCGATATAAACGGAAAAAGAGCGAAAATTTTGAAAAAAAAAGAGATTTTCTACTTTTTGTTATAAAAAAAATCTAATAAACTCAATTTTAGTCAAACATTTGGGCCAAAATGTATTCAGCCACATGTCTTTAGTAAAAAAAATGCCAATAAGCGTATATTTATTGGTTTGCGCAAAAGTTATAGCGTCTACAAACTAGAGTACATTTTCTGGAATTTACACCGCTTTTAATTTATGACTGCCTATTTCATTTCTTGAGGTGCTAAAATGGCAGAGAAGTACAAAACCCCCCCAAATGACCCCATTTTGGAAAGTAGACACCCCAAGCTATTTGCTGAGAGGCATGTTGAGCCCATTGAATATTTTTTTTTTTAGTCCCAAGTGATTGAATAAAGACAAAAATAAAAAATAATAATTTTTTTTTCTTCAAAAAGTTGTCACTAAATGATATATTGCTCACACATGCCATAGTTATATGTGGAATTGCACCCCAAAATACATTTTGCTGCTTCTCCTGAGTATGGGGATACCACATGTGTGGGACTTTTTGGGAGCCTAGCCGCGTACGGGGCCCCGAAACCCAAGCACCGCCTTCAGGATTTCTAAGGGTGCAAATTTTTGATTTCACTCCTCACTACCTATCACAGTTTCGAAGGCCATAAAATGCCAAAATAGCACAAAACCCCCCCAAATGACCCCATTTTGGAAAGTAGACACCCCAAGCTATTTGTTGAGAGGCATGGTGAGTATTTTACAGCTCTCATTTGTTTTTGAAAATGAAGAAAGTAAAGAAAAAAAATTTTTTTTTTTCTTTTTTCAATTTTCAAAACTTTGTGACAAAAAGCGACATCTGCAAAATACTCACAATACCTCTCAGCAAATAGCTTGGGGTGTCTACTTTCCAAAATGGGGTCATTTTGGGGGGTTTTATGCCATCTGGGCATTCCATGGCCTCCGAAACTGTGATTGGCAGTGAGAAGTGAAATAAAAAAATTACTCCCTTAGAAAGCCTGAAGGCGGTGCTTGGTTTTTGGGGTTCCGTACGCAGCTAGGCTCCCAAAAAGTCCCACACATGTGGTATCCCCGTACTCAGGAGAAGCAACAGAATGTATTTTGGGGTGTATTTCCACATATGCCCATGACATGTTTGAGCAATATATCATTTAGTGACAACTTTTTTTAAAAAAAAATATATATATTTTTTTTTTTTTCATTATTCAATCTCTTGGGACAAAAAAAAAAAAAATATTTAATGGGCTCAACATTGCTCTCAGCAAATAGCTTGGGGTGTCTACTTTCCAAAATGGGGTCATTTGGGGGGGGTTTGAACTGTCCTGGCATTTTATGCACAACATTTAGAAGCCTATGTCACACGTCACCCACTCTTCTAACCACTTGAAGACAAAGCCCTTTCTGACACTTTTTGTTTACATGAAAACATATTTTTTTTTTTGCAAGAAAATTACGTTGAACCCCCAAACACTATATATATTGTTAAAGCAAAGGCCCTACAGATTAAAATGGTGGGTGTTGCATTTTTTTTTTCCACACAGTATTTGCGCAGCGATTTTTCAAACGCATTTTTTGTGGAAAAAATACACTTTTTTTTATTTTAATGCACTAAAACACACTATATTGCTCAAATTTTTGATGAAATAAAAAAATATGATCTTAGGCCGAGTACATGGATACCAAACACGACATGCTTTAAAATTGCGCACAAACACGCAGTGGCGACAAACTACATACATTTTTAAAAGCCTTTAAAAGCCTTTACATGATACCACATTAGATTCACGGAGGAGGTCTACTGCTAAAATTACTGCCCTCGATCTGACCTTCGCGGTGATACCTCACATGCATGCTGCAATTGCTGTTTACATATGACGCCAGACCAACGCTTGTGTACGCCTTTGCGCAAGAGAAGGGGGGGCCGGGGTGCTTTTTTTTTTTTTTTTTTTTTTTAGTTTTTTTTTATTTATTTAGCTTTTTTATTCTATTTTTAAACTGTTCCTTCCATTTTTTTTCTTTGTTATGATTTTTATTGTTATCTCAGGGAATGTAAATATCCCCTATGATAGCAATAGGCAGTGACAGGTACTCTTTTTTTGAAAAAATTGGGGTCTATTAGACCCTAGATCTTTCCTCTGCCCTCAAAGCATCTGACCACACCAAGATTGGTGTGATAAAATGCTTTCCCAATTTCCCAATGGCGCGGTTTATATCCGGGAGGGGGGACATTCCCTCCTACTGCTTGTAAAAGCAGTCTAGAGGCTAATTACCCGCTAGAATTGCTTTTACATGAAAGCCGATCACTGGCTGAAAAGAATGATACCAAGATGATACCTAAACCTGCAGGCATCATTCTGGTATAACCATTCAAAGTCCAGCAACATACTGGACATATATTGTAATCTTTTTTTTTTTTCATGCAGCCTCTTGGCTGAACGAAAAAAAGAGATTGATTGGTGGGTATGCCCACCATTAGAATACCTCCCTTCATCCACCCACTTCTAATGATGGGCATACATGCACCATTTATATATGCCGATGCATGGGGGCATCCTCCCGCAAAAGTTATGCCGTGTACACACGGTCGGAATTTCGACCGTATGTACGTGGCATTAGGAGCCAATCGCTCCTCCCCGCCCCCTGCTGCCCCCATGCTTCGGCATATATGCTCTTTTTTTTAACTGTGGTGGTGAAATCACCTCCTACAGCGTTGGAGTCGCGGCTTTATGTATCGTGGGAGCAAACGCTGTTGCTGTCAAGATAAATAAATCCGCGCTGCAACTGAATGGCGCACCTGAAAACAAAAAAATGCTTAACACTAAAACACAGTAAACAAAATTACATACCTGAAAAGCAAGCATGATAAAACATGATAAAACATAATAAAACATTGCAGAATAGAATGGAGTAAAAAAAGAGCAACAAGAGAGAGAGAGAGAGAACAATAAAACGACAACTATTTTTGTTTTTTTTTATTTTTTTTGAGATTCACAGGTAAAAAAGCTCCTGACTGTTAGCGACTGAATCAAAACGCTACCACAAAAAAATGTTAGCGATCGCTGGTATCCGGCCTGACTCTGCGAACACTGCAGTTTTGTGTGCTTAGTGTTTTGTATGTGACAGTGATCGATCGATACTGCACTTGGGTGGGCTGGGCTGGGCGGAGGGGGAAAACGCAGGTGCTAGCAGGTATCTGGGCTGATCCCGCTAACAATGCGTTTTTTTGGAACCCTAAACTGCTGGGACGCTAGTATAGATCTGATCAGATCAGATATTGATCTGTTCAGATACTATACCACTAAGGGAGGTGTATGCTTTGCGCGTGGGTGTTTGCGGTACTGGCACTAACCTGGGGCGACGCAGACCTTATTTGACCCTAAAACCTAATTGATATCACCCGCCGGGCGATCAGGGGGTTAAACCGTTATTGGGTAATAAATGGCGGGTGCCCTGACAGTATAAAAAACAAGCTAACTAACCAGCGTCACCCGTAACAGTAATACAAAAAAAAACTGGTTACCTAGCGACACTAATGCAGGGATCAGAAAAACGATCGCTTAGTGACACTGGCAAAAGGGGGTGAAAGGGTTAACTAGGGGCAATCAGGGGGTTAAACCTTTATTAGGTAATATATGGGGGTACCTGACGCTATATAAAAACCTGACGGGGAACCTAAATAACGAAATAACTAACTGGCTAACCAGCGTCACCAGTGACATTTTATACGGTGATCACTGGTGAAAGGGTTAACTCTAGGGGCAATCAGGGGGTTAAAACCTTTATTTAGGTTGTAATATGGGGGTACCTGACCTATAAACCTATTTATGAACCTATATAAACATGGCGGTTAACCTAAAAAAAAACTGGTTACCTAGCGACACTAATGCAGCGATCAGAAAAACGATCGCTTAGTGACACTGGCAAAAGGGGGTGAAAGGGTTAACTAGGGGCAATCAGGGGGTTAAACCTTTATTAGGTAATATATGGGGGTACCTGACGCTATATAAAAACCTGACGGGGAACCTAAATAACGAAATAACTAACTGGCTAACCAGCGTCACCAGTGACAGTTATACGGTGATTACTGGTGAAAGGGTTAACTCTAGGGGCAATCAGGGGGTTAAAACCTTTATTTAGGTTGTAATATGGGGGTACCTGACCTATAAAACTATTTATGAACCTATATAAAACATGGCGGTTAAAATAAAAAAAAAATGGTTACCTAGCGACACAATGCAGCGATCAGAAAAACGATCGCTTAGTGACACTGGGGTGTGAGGGGGTGATTTGTTTTGTGTTTTGGGGTTGTTGTTGGTGTGTGGTGTGATGGTGGTGGTTGTGGGTGTGAAATGATTGAGTTGGGGTTGGGGTGTGATGGTGGAGTGGTGTTGATGTGAGGATTGGTGTTGAGGTTGTTTGGTGAATGTTTGGGGTGGAATAGTGGTGTGGTTGATGAAGTGTGGTGTGTGGGTGAGTGGTGTGAAAGTTGTGTTGTGAAGTTTTTGTGGAGGTTTTGGGTGTTTGTGTTTGATTTGTTTTTTTGAGGTGATGAAGTTGTTTGAGGGGTGGGGTGAGGGGTGTGGGTGTGAAGGGGTTGTGTGGTGAGGGTTGGGGTGTGTTTGTTTGATTGGAGTTGATGTTTGGGTGTGATTGGTGTAGTTGTGTGTTGGTGTGTTTGTTGGTGATGTTGGGGTTTGATGTTTTGATGTGATTGAATGTGTTTGGTGGGTTGGTGTGGTGGTGTGGGTTGTGAGGTGTTTGTGTTGTGGGTTTGTGATGGGTTTGTGGTGTTAGATGTTTGAATGGTGTGTGTGGTGTGAATTTGAGTTGGTGAGTGATTGGGGGTGGTGAGTGTTGTTTTTTGGGGTGGTAGTGTGTGGATTTGTGTTGATTTAGTGTGAGTGTGATGTGGGGTTTGGTGGTGGTGATGTGTTTGAGAGTAAGTTGGGTGTTGTGTTGTGTTGTGTGAATTGGGGGTGAGTGTGGGTGTGGAGAGTTGTGTGTGTGTTGGTGGTGAGGGGGGGTGAGGTTGAATTTTTGGTTAGTGTTTTGGGGATGAGTTGTGGTTGTGGATTTTGTGAGTTTGGTGGTTTGTTGTGTGAAGGTTGAGGAGTTTTTAGTGTTGTTGATGAGTGGTTTGGAGTGAGTTGAAGGGGTGGAATGTTTGTGTTTTGGTTTGTGTTGTTGTTTTGGCAAAAGGGGGTGAAGGGGTTAACTAGGGGCAATCAGGGGGTTAAACCTTTATTAGGGGGGGGTAGGGGGCTACCTAGGACCTAAAACTAACTGCCCTGACAGTTATTACAGTCACACTGACACTAAATGCAGTGATCAGTAAATAAATGATCACTGCAATTAGTGACACTGTGACTGGGGGGGGAGGGGGTGATCTGGGGGGTGATCAGGGGTGACAGGGGGGTGTTTTGTGTGCCTAACTGTACTGGTGTCAGTGTAGTGTTGTGCACTAACCTTAACATGTTCGCCGCTCGGCGTCTCCGGTCACATAGACCGGCGCACCGAGCGTGACATCACTTCCGCCTTCCTGTCTATACAATAGACAGGAAGGGGAAGCTTTTCATTCGCCAGGAGCGATCGCGAGGGGGTGGCCAGAAACCACTGGCCGTCCCCTCGTCCCGGATCGCTCCTGAAGCGATGCCGACCGTCCCCGCCGGCGGAGGGGGGTCCGATCGGACCCCCCAACCGCCTAAAGAATGGCACGTACAGGTACGTGGTTCTGCCTGTACGTGCCATTCTGCCGACGTATATCTACATGGGGCGGTCGGCAAGTGGTTAATATGAGTGTAATATATTGCGGTGGAACTTACTTTTTTGAAAAATAAAACATACTACACTATTGGGGGCTTCCTCTCTTCCATTGTATAAGCTGCATAGAGGTAATGCCGATTATTTAGAGGGGACCTGCTGATGCTCGAAAGAGGACCTGTCTCACCATTACTTCCCTAGAGCCCTAGATGAATAGATCTTTCAGCTTAAGAGTATTTTTTGACCTGTATATCTATATAGGTTCACAAGCTTTTTTATTGGTGGTGGAGCACTTCAGTTTATGGTGGAGCACAGATTTCATCACTAATTTATATAAAGATCATTTGAAAGAGACTTTCGTTTGTTCACAGTGGATATAGTGATATACAGTATGGCTTGTTTTTTTTATTTAGTTATTTTAATTATTGAAGTTATTTATGAGCAGCGCAACACAATTTTTTCTGTTATAAGTCACATGTGATGTGGGAACACATATAGTGTAAGCTGCAGCTCTGAGTGGTCCATATCACTGTTAATTGTATATTATTTATGGTCATTTGGATTTTTTAAATAGGATAAAGTTTGTTGGGCAGCGCACAGAGAGAATTGGTTTCAATTATTATTTGTTGTTTCTGTGATTTGAAAACTGATGGGGACTTGGGTTTCTAACAGTAACATTTGAAACATGGTACATTGATACAGAATGTGAAAGTATATAAAAAGTACCTGGTTCTTGAAAACAAAGTTCCTGAAGCTGTTACTGTATATACTCGAGTATAGGCCGACCCAAATATAAGCAGAGGCACCTAATTTTACCACAAAAAAACTGGTAAAACTTATTGACTCGAGTATAAGCCTAGGGTGAGAAATGCGCAGCTACTGTAAGTGGAAAAGATGGTCAACAATGCCCATTTGCAGGTTCACTGTGCCCATTTGCATGCCTCACTGTGCCCATTTGCAGCCATAGGACCCCCGAACTTCAAACTTGGTAGTTAAGGGTTCCTAGATGCCCCCTAGCTGCAGCCAATTTGGGGTCCCCAAAGGGACCTGAAATGACATTGCTGCAGATGGACACAGTTGACCGAATTTGGGTCGGAAAATGTCAAGCACCTTTCTGCAGCACAGAATGACATTTTCCGAACCGACTTTAGGGCCCCGTATTTCGGGGCCACTTGGTGCTAGGAACCCCAAATTTGGATATGTTGTAGTGTTGGTTCCACTGGGTTTGCGCACAAGAAATGGGGTTCCTAGCACCAAGTGGCCCCTGACATATGGGAAAATGTCATTCTCTGCTGCAGAAAAGTGCTTGACTCGAGTATAAGCCGAGGGGGGGCATTTTCAGCACAAAAAAAGTGCTGAAAAACTCTGCTTATACTCGAGTATATACGATTTGCATTTGCCAGCAAATTTTCTGGAAGTCTGAAAGCTGTCTAGTATTTAGCATGCTGATGACTAGAGCAGGTGGAAGTATTAATGTTGGCCATAACCCCCAGTCAGATGATTACAATGAACCCCACTGTGCATTGGCACCAATCATCAGGTGGTGAACTTAGCAATCTTTACAAATAGTTTGGAGTCTTTAAACATAGCTAGGTTTCAGCAGCAGTGGTTCTAACACAGCTGCTATTATTTCATTCAACAAGAAGAGTAATTTGCATGGTGAATTATAAGTGTGAGAACTACACTCTGTACACCATGTAAATGAGGTCTGGATAAAACTTCCCAAAATTAAGCTTAAAAACATAGGATCTCACAGTGTACCGAGTGCAGGTATCCAGCGGCAGCAGGGATGAAGAGTTAATTGTGGTGATAATTAGGAAACTGGAATCTGACTGAGTCTGATTAAAATACATTTTATTAACGCACACAACACCAACCCAACACCGACAGACCATAAGCAAATCAAAAGGGAAAAATAAATGTGACAGTGATTCTGTTAAATTAAATCATTAATTGAAAGGATGTGTTCAAAATAATAGCAGTGTGGAGTTCAATTAGGTCATTCAATCTGTGAAAGACAGGTGTCAAACAGGTGACCTTTATTTAAGGACAGAGGCAGCAAACGTTGTACATGCTGGGTATAGTATATTTCTCTCTGAAAATCAGAGTAAGGCCCCTTTGCAGACCGTATGTCCGTTTTTCATCCATCCGTTTTTGGATGAAAAATGGACATACATGCATGTCTATGGGATAGCGGGTGTCAGCGGATGAGCATCCGCTGACACCTGCTATCGTCCGCCTCCACTATTGTCCGATTCTGCAGACGGAGGAAAACCCTATTTTTTCATCCGTCTGCAGAGCGGATCGGATGAACAAGGACAGACGGTCCGTGCTCATCCGATCCCCCAAAGAGGAGAGCGGAGATCTGACAGGGCGGTCCCTGCACAGTGTGAAGGGACCGCCCTGTCATCAGCCGGCTCAGCGGGGATCAGCTGTGCAATCCCCGCTGAGCAGCGGATCTTAACGGGGCGGATGAATACGGATCCGCCCCGTGTGAAAGGGGCCTTAAATGGGTTGTTCCGGACATTGTTCAGAAGAACAGCGTACTCTGAGTAAAAAGTTGATTGGAGATAGCAAAACATATAAAGAAGTGTAGAAACTGATAGACTGCTCAGCTAAAATGATCTCAAATGCTTTAAAATGGCAACCAAAACCATAAAGATGTGAAAGAAAATGAAAAACTACCATTCATATGGATTAAAGAATAGCCAAAATGGCAAAGGCCAATGATCAGCTCCAGAGTGATCAAAGAAGATCTAAAGTTACCCGTGTGTTATGCTATGTGTTATGCGTTAGGAATTGCCTGAACGATTCATTATTTTAAATAATTTTAGACCTTTGGAGTCTTTGGAATTACACAATGATCGATGTGAATACAGACTGAATATGGAAATAAATTAATATTTATTCACTAAGTTAAATATTCACATTAATAAATGGTTAGATTGGTGGATGGACATAGACAACAATTTTAAATAAAATAACAAGCTCATATATAACACTTAATGATATATATATATATATATACATATATATATAATATATATATATATATATATATATATATATATATATATATATATATACATACATATATATATATATATCGTTATGTATTGAATAAATTGAAATGACTACATTTTCCCATGGACAAAATAACCATATATAACTAACTATCAGACAATAGTCTGCATTTTACAAAGTTATTCCCCTGCAGAAGGAAAAAGCGTAAAACTATGTAAAAATGGTGCACTACTATAGCGCAAAAGCAGAAAATAATTAAAATTGGAAAATCAAAAATAGAAATAAAGAAAAATGTAAATGGTTATAATACCAGGGGAGATCAAAATAGGTATTAGAAGAAATAAATCAATAGGCTTATCAAGCTAAGCAATGAATCGGTAAACTGTCAATGTATTATAGTTACCCTTTTAAAATGGCTTCTGGCTTACAATGGTCGTTACCAAAGTCTCCTAAAATGGCTGCCTTTCCAAAATGGTATCTCGCTAGGTTGGAGCTGAGTCTTGGTATGCCTGAGGTGTCATATGATGAGGCGTGATGATGCATGTCTCTCTGGATGTACAGCTGTCTGGGTGGATGAATTGTGATCAGATAGGTGTGTTTCCTGTGTGGATGAAGTGTGATCCCCAATATATTCCTACACTTGTCCTATATTCAGTTCCGACCAATAAGCTATAAACATTTTAATAAGCCTAGCCCAGAAGGTGGAACTTATTTACAAATGGTTAGTTCAGGTAAATATTGACTCGTTGTTGGTTTAAGCATTGCCTCTCTGAGCCACCAGGTGTCATTCTAAGACAAGGAATGTCTGTTCTAATTTATTGTTATAAATAATCTGTTATAAGAATGTTCGCTTTCTCATGAGTTTACATACCCTGGCAGAATTTATGATTTCTTGACCTTTTTTCTGAGAATATGAATGATAACACAAAAACCTTTCTTTCACTCATGGTTAGTGTTTGGCTGACGCCATTTATTATCAATCAACTGTGTTTACTCTTTTTAAATCATAATGATAAACAGAAACTACCCAAATGACCCTGATAAAAAGTTTACATACCCCAGTTCTTAATACCGTGTATTGCCCCCTTTAACATCAATGACAGCTTGAAGTCTTTTGTGGTATTTGTGGATGAGGCTTTTTATCTTCTCAGATGGTAAAGCTGCCCATTCCTCTTGGCAAAAAGCCTCCAGTTCCTGTAATTTCTTGGGCTGTCTTGCATGAACTGCACATTTGAGATCTCCCCAGAGTTGCCCAATGATAATGAGGTCAGGAGACTGAGATGGCCACTCCAGAACCTTCACTTTATTGTGCTGTAGCCAATGACATGTCGACTTAGCCTTGTGTTTTGGATCAATGTCATGTTGGAATGTTCAAGTACCTCTCATACGCAGCTTCCTAGATGATGAATTCAAATGTTCCTCCAGTATTTTATCAAACATACTGCATTCATCATGCCATCAATTTTGAACAAATTTCCTGTATCTTTGTAGCTAACACATTCCCAAAACTTTAGCGATCCACCTCTGTGTGTCACCATCATAGGTCTTGTTGACTCCTCTCCAAATAAAGCGTATATGGTTATGGCCAAAAAGCTCAATTTTGGTCCCATCACTCCAAATGACTTTGTGCCAGAAGGTTTGAGGCTTGTCTCTGTTCTGTTTGGCGTATTGTAAGTGGGATACTTTGTGGCATTTGCGTAGTAATGGCTTTCTTCTGGCGTCTCGACCATGCAGCCCATCTTTCTTCAAGTGCCTCCTTATTGTGTATCTTGAAACAGCCACACCACATGTTTTCAGAGAGTCCTATATTTCACCTGAAGTTATTTGTGGGTTTTTCTTTGCATCCAGAACAATTTTCCTGGCAGTTGTGGCTGAAACCTTAGTTGGTCTAGCTGACCGTAGTTTGGTTTCAACCGAACCCCTCATTTTCCACTTTTTGATTAGAGTTTGAACACTTATGATTGGCATTCTCAATTCCTTGGATATCTTTTTATATCCCTTTCCTGTTTTATACAGTTCAACTACCTTTTCCTGCAGATCCTTTGACAATTATTTTGCTTTCCCCATGACGCAGAATCCAGAAACGTCAGTGCAGCACTGGATGAAAGATGCAAGGGTCTGTCAGAAGTCCAGAAACTCATTGACCTTATATACCCACACACTAATTACAAGCAAACAGATCACAGGTGAGGATGGTTACCTTTAAAAATCCATTCAAGCCCCTTTGTGTCAACTTATGTGCATGTTATCAGGCCAAAATCACCAGGGTATGTAAACTTTTGATCAGGGTTATTTGGGTAGTTTCTGTTGTGATTATGATTTAAAAAGAGTAAACACAGTTGATTGATAATAAATGGCTTCAGCCAAACACTAACCATGAGTGAAAGAAAAGTTTTTGTGTTATTCATATTCTCTGAAAAATGGGCAAGAAATCATAAATTCTGCCAGGGTATGTAAACTTATGAGCACAACTGTATAATGTTTAGGCGTTCTGGTAACTTCCAAATGTATGAGCATACATTTCTGATACAGCACTATTTCAAATATAGTCATATTAATTATAATACACTATATACAAATGGAAATGTTGGCATTAATATTGAAAATATGACTGAACTGTCTTTTATTTAAGGATAGCAATCACATGAAGCCATTTATTATCACATGGTTTTTGGGATCCTATTAAAATCATAATGATAACAGGATTCACCCAAATGGTCCTGATCAAAAGTTTTCATACCCTGGAATGTTTGGCCTTGGTACAGACACAGAAGGTGGCACACACGGGTTGAAATGGCAATTAAGGGTTAATTTACCACATTTTTGTCTTTTTACATCACAATTAATGTCTGTGTATAAATAGTCAATGAGTTTGTTAGCTCTCACATGGATGCACTAAGCGGGCTAAATACTGAGCCATGAGGAGGTAGAAAAGAACAGTCAAAAAACCTGAGTGACAAGGTAATGAAACTTTACAAAGATGGAAAAGGGTATAAAAAGATATTCAAAGCCTTGAATATGCCAGTCAGTACTGTTCAATCACTTAAGAAGGGGAACATTTGGGGATCTCTTGATCAAGAAAGATTTCAGCCACAACTGCCACAGGAATTGTTCGGGATACAAAGAAAAACCCACAGGTAACCTCAGGAGAAATGCAGACTGCTCTGGAAAAAGATGGTGTGTTTTTCTTTTTAAGGAGCACAATACGATGATACTTGAACAAAAAAGAGCTGCATGGTCAAGTTGCCAGAAAGAAGCCTTTACTGTACAAGTTTCACAAATAAGCCTGGTTACAATACGCCCAACAACACCTTGACATGCCTCATTGGCTTTTTTGTGGCATTGGCGCAGTAAAGGTTTCCTTCTGGCAGCTCAACCATGCAGCTCTTTTTTTGTTCGTATCGTTGAATTGTGCACCTTAAAAACAACCACATCGTCTTTTTTTGGAGAGCAGCCTGTATTTCTCCCACGGTTACCTGTGGGTTTTTCTTTGTATCCTGAGCAATTCTTCCATTAGTTGTGGCTGTAATCTTTTTTAGTCTACCTGACCATGGCTTGGTATCAAAAGAGCCCCTAATTTTCCACTTCTTAATAAGTGATTAAACAGTACTGACTGGCATATTTAAGGCTTTGGATATCTTTTTTATATCCTTTTCCATCTTTGTAAAGTTTTGTTACCTTGTTATGCAGGTCTTTTGACTGTTCTTTTCTACCTCCTCATGCCTCAGTGTCTAGCCTGCTTAGTGCATCCATGTGAGAGCTAACAAACTCAATGACTATTTATACACAGACACATATAATTACATAGTTACATAGTAGGTGAGGTCGAAAAAAGACACAAGTCCATCAAGTCCAACCTATGTGTGTGATTATATGTCAGTATTACCTTGTATATCCTTGTATGTTGTGGTCGTTCAGGTGCTTATCTAATAGTTTTTTGAAACAAACTGCCCCCCGCTGAGACCACCGCCTGTGGAGGGAAATTCCACATCCTTGCCGCTCTTACAATAAAGAACCCTCTACGTGGTTTAAGGTTAAACCTCTTTTCTTCTAATTTTAATGAGTGGCCACGAGTCTTGTTAAACTCCCTTCCGCAAAAACGTTTAATCCCTACTGTGGGGTCACCAGTATGGTATTTGTAAATTGAAATCATATCCACAGAGTGCAGGGTTCTGGGATGAGCTATATACAGAGTGCAGGGTTCTGGGATGAGCTATATACAGAGTGCAGGGTTCTGGGGATGAGCTATGTACAGAGTGCAGGGTTCTGGGATGGGCTATGTACAGAGTGCAGGGTTCTGGGATGAGCTATATACAGAGTACAGGGTTCTGGGATGAGATAAGTACACAGTGCAGGGTTCTGGAATGAGATAAGTACACAGTGCAGGGTTCTGGGATGAGCTATGTACAGAGTGCAGGGTTCTGAGATGAGCTATGTACAGAGTGCAGGGTTCTGGGATGAGCTGCGTACAGAGTGCAGGGTTCTGGGATGAGCTGCGTACAGAGTGCAGGGTTCTGGGATGAGCTATGTACAGAGTGCAGGGTTCTGGAATGAGTTGTGTACAGAGTGCAGGGTTCTGGAATGAGCTGTGTACAGGGTGCAGGGTTCTGAGATGAGCTATATACAGGGTGCAGGGTTCTGAGATGAGCTATATACTGGGTGCGGGGTTCTGGGATGAGCTATATACAGGGTGCAGCAGAGATGTAATTAGAACCTTCAGGGCCCTGGTGCAAGAAACCAAGAAGGGCCCCCGACCTCTGTCCTGGGCCATTCCCTCCGAGCCCAGAACCCTTCCCACGGATCCCAGGGCCCTTTATGGTCCCACAGCGGATCCCTTTAACATGCTGTGCAGTCCTGCAGTCTTGGGCTCCGCCAGGGCCCAGTCTCAAGTGCAGCCTTTGCTGGTAGTTTTGCCAGTGGTGTCAGTGTGGACTGTGAATGGTGTCAGTCAGTAGCAAAGTGGATATGGTCAGTAGAGCAGTGGATGTGGTCAGTAGGGCAGTGGACGTGGTCAATAGGGCAGGGGACGTGGTCAGTAGGGCAGTGGACGTGGTCAGTAGGGAGTGGACGTGGTGAGTAGGGCAGTGGATGTGGTCAGTAGGGCAGTGGACATGGTGAGTAGGGCAGGGGACATGGTCAGTGGACGTGGTCAGTAGAAAGTACCCTGCATGCTTTGTGGGATTCAGAATTCCCCTAAAAATCAGAACACCAGCAAATAACTGTTATTTGGAATTTTAATACCTTTTGGTCCTCTCACCATAACAGATTGCCCTATATATTATAAATATGAGGTTCTCTAGCTAGAAAATTGATATTTCAAGTTCAACCTGTCTCAAATCTTTGTTGCAACGTTTACTTTTCATTTGGTCTACAGATTCAAAGTTTTTTAATTTTTAATTTTAAGACATGACATTTTGATTAGGATTCAAAGAATATTTGTCATGAACTAGGTACTCACCGAGGCCAAGATGCCGAGAGCGGTTGCCCTTGCGACTCGGCGCCCACTGCCCTGAAAGTGATACAGGGACGGTTGGCACCAAGAGGCACAAGCCACCGGTGGGATGGTGACCAGGCGTGGGCTCCTGATGTTGTAGAGAAGGGTAGACTGGAACAGGATAGTACGTCCACGAATTCCTAGTTAGAAACACGGCAAGCAGACTGGGAATCAAACACAGGCAGGTTAGATGAATGCAGGCCGGGGGTCAAACACTGGCGGGTTAGGTACAAGGTATCCTTTAAGCAGGAGAGTCCAAGTCAGGCTGGGGATCAAACACTGGCAGGTTAGAAGGGAGTCCAGGGTACAGGCCAAAGGTCCAGGGCAGGAGAAGGTAACAGATCCAAAGAGGCAAGCCGAAGGTCAAGGTCAGGAGAAGGCAGAGTAGTCAGGACGATCCGGGTTTGGCAACAGGTAAGACAATCTTCAAGGGTCAAGTACAGGATACAAACAGGAAGCAGCTGTCAGACGAACCAGCGTCTGTCTGGGCACAGAGGCCCTCCTTTTATAGGGCCGTTGAGGTCACATGAGGGGATGCCGCGCTACTGCGCATGCGCGCGCGCTGCTTGGCGGGAACACGAGTGCGCACGCGCCGCCGCATCTTCTCTCTGTCACTGGCTATGAGCCGGGAAGCCGAACCCGTGCGCCTGCGCACTAGCGTGCGCAGCGGACGGAAACCCTGACAGTGCCCCCCCCCCTGAGGGGCGGCCTCCGGACGCCCAGGCTCTCCATCAATTCAGGGTGTTCTTGTCGGAAGATCTTGATTAATCTTGGGGCATGGAAGTTTCTGGATGGTTCCCAAGAATTATCCTCTGGTGGATAGCCCTTCCATTTTACTAAAAATTGAAGCTGACGACCCACCTTCCTGCAGCCAAGTAATGACTCTACCTCGTATTCTTCTACTCCATCAATTGTTATAGGTGGAGGAGGAAATTCTTCTCTGTTTGGAAAAGGACTGGGGACCAAGGGTCTCAGTAGCGAGGCATGGAATACTGGGTGTATTCTGTAGGAACTGGGTAAGGCAAGTTCAAAAGCTACAGGATTTACCATCTTCTTGATTTCGAATGGCCCAATGAACTTGGGACCCAACTTCCGTGCAGGACACGCGATCTTAAGATGGGTAGTTGCCAGCCATACCTTTTCTCCAATCTTGAAATGAGGGTTCTCCTTCCTCCCCTTGTTGTGATATTTCTTATATCCCTCCTGGGCCTGTTGCATGGCGTCTTGAAGTTTTTTGAAGTTGGTTTGAATGTAACTTATCCGTTCTTGTACAGCGGGAACCCGAGATTCAGAGACAACATTAGGGAGAAAAGATGGATGAAACCCAAAGTTAGCCCAAAACGGAGTCTGATTTGTGGTCGAGTGGGAAGAGTTATTATATGCAAATTCTGCAAAAGATAATAGAGAGGACCAGTCGTCTTGTGCGGAGGAACAGAAACACCGTAAGTATTGTTCAAGAGTTTGATTAGTGCGTTCAGTTTGTCCATTACTTTGTGGGTGGTAGGCAGATGAAAGACAAATGTTGATATCCAAGGTTTTGCAAAGCTCTTTCCAAAATTTTGAGGTGAACTGTGGGCCCCTATCCGAGACGATGCTCTTGGGTACCCCATGGAGTCTAACAATCTCCTTGACAAAAATGTTGGCGGTCTCCAGGGCAGAGGGGGTGCCGATCATGGGCAAAAAGTGGCTCATTTTGGACAGCCGATCCACTACCACTAGAATGGTAGTGAAGCCTTGCGATGGAGGCAATTCCACGATGAAATCCATCGAAATGTTGGCCCATGGTCGTTCTGGAATGGGTAGAGGCCTTATTAACCCCCATGGCTTTGTTCTAGGACCCTTGTTTCGCTGACATGTAATACAGGAAGATATGTATTTTTGGCAATCCTTTCTCCAGCCTGGCCACCAAAAGGTGCGAGAGATATGTTCTGCTGTTTTTCGTACCCCAAAGTGACCAGCTAGTTTATGATCGTGTAAAGTTCTCAGGACTACAGGTCTTACCTCTGTAGGGACAAAAATTTTGTCTTGGAGCCAGAATAGATTTTCACGTCTTTCTAGGGTGTCCAGAATGGGATCTTTACAGTGAGCCGAAGAAGTGGATAGAGCGGAGATCAGGTCAGTGGGTGTGAGTAGTAGAAAGTTCTGAGGGGTAAGAATGGTGCTGGGTTCTGATACCTGGGAGGACTCTGGGAAGATACGGGATAGAGCATCTGCTTTGCCGTTCTTTGACCCTGGCCGGTAGGAAATGTGGAATGTGAATCTTGAGAAGAAGAGTGCCCAACGGGCTTGACGGGGTCTTAAGCGTCTAGCAGTGCGAAGGTACTCAAGGTTTTTATGGTCTGTAAAAATGGTGATTGGATGAACTGCTCCTTCAAGGAGGTATCTCCACTCCTCCAGCGCGGATTTAATGGCCAATAGCTCCCGCTCGCCAACATCATAGTTCTTCTCGGCCGGATTGAGTCTTCGGGAGGCGAAGGCCACTGGGTGTAACAGGGCTTTCGGCCCATGGCGTTGGGAGAGGATGGCACCTGTGGCAGACTCCGAGGCGTCCACTTCTAGAACAAAAGGTAGCAGTGGGTCTGGGTGCCGTAAGATAGGGGCAGACGTGAAGAGAGTTTTTAGTTTGACAAAAGCCTCCTGGGCTTCCTGGGACCACTGAAAACGGCTGTGTAGGCGGGTCAATTGAGTGATTGGGCCCACAATGGCAGAGAATCCGGCGATGAACCTCCTGTAAAAATTAGCAAAACCGATGAACCTCTGTACAGCTCTTTTGTCCTTAGGAGGTGGCCAGTCTACCACTGCCTTGACCTTTTGTGGGTCCATGGAGGTGCCCTTAGTGGAGATGATTAACCCCAGAAACTGTACTGTAGATCTTTCAAACTCGCATTTTTCAGCTTTAAGATAGAGCTGATGGGCTCTGAGGATGGTGAGGACCTTCTTGACGTGTTCCCGGTGCAACTCCAGAGTGGCTGAAAAAACGAGGATGTCGTCTAGGTATACGACTAAAAAGTCATCCAAGTATTTTCTAAAAATGTCATTAACCAGGTGCTGAAAAGTGGCTGGAGCATTACAAAGGCCAAACGGCATCACCAAGTATTCATAGTGGCCAAAACGAGACCTGAAGGCTGTCTTCCACTCATCCCCTGCACAGATTCTGACAAGGTTGTAGGCACCCCTTAAGTCGAGTTTAGAGAAAACTTTAGCTGACCGGAACCGCTGGAAGAGTTCAGGAATAAGTGGTAGAGGATATCGGTTTTTGATAGTAATTTTATTAAGTTCCCGATAATCAACGCAGGGCCTGAGTGAGACATCTTTCTTTCCAACGAAGAAAATACCAGCACCTGCTGGAGAGGTGGATGGCCGAATAAAGCCTTTCTCGAGATTCTCATCAATATAGGCCTTGAGGGCCTTTAGCTCGGTCTCCGACAGAGGAAATATGCGCCCAAAGGGAATTGCGGAGTCTGTGAGCAATTCGATGGGGCAGTCATAGGCCCGATGTGGTGGTAGGTGGTCGGCCTTCTTTTTGTCAAAGACATCTTTAAAGTCCTGATAGACCGGGGGAATGTGCTGAAGGTTTTCTGATGTCGAGATAACCGATAGGATGGAGCGGGGAGTTGGAGAGACGCAGTGTTGGTGACAATATGGTGACGAGAAGGAGACCTCCTTCCTGTTCCAGTGAATTTGGGGGTCATGAGCTTGCAGCCAAGGAAGTCCAAGGATGATGGGAAACATCGGGGAAGATATGAGATCAAACCGTAGGAACTCTTGGTGGCCAGAATCTGTGGTGGTGAGGATAGGTGAAGTCTCCTGAGTTACTGGACCAGATTGTGGAAGGGACCCATCAGCCAAGTGGACCAATAGAGGATTTGTTTTGTTGAAGCAAGGAATGTGCCATTCCTTGGCGATAGAGATATCCAGGAAGCAGCTGCAAGCACCTGAGTCAATCACGGCTGGTAGCCGGATCTTCCTTCCCGCTAGCTGTAGGGAGACAGAAAGAGTCACATAAGTTTGGGCCCGATTGACGGCTTGACAGTTCATGAAAGGCTGAGATGGCCACTTACTAGGCCGGATGGGACAATTCAGGAGGAAATGTCCGGAACCCCCGCAATAGAGGCACAGATTGGATCTCCGTCTTCGTTGCCGTTCTTCCTGGGTAAGGCGGGGACGAACTAGGCCCAATTGCATTGGCTCCCCTTCAGAGGCCGATGGACCGGATGGGACGGTTGAATAAGCAGCTGGCATCCTTGGGGGAACCCATAGTGGTCGGGACCCTTGTACACGTTCTGAGCGACGTTCCCGCATACGTCGATCCAGCTTGGTGGCTACCTGGATCAACTCCTCCAAAGAAGTAGGGGGCTCAACCCGGGCTAACTCGTCCTTCAGACTTTCCCTTAATCCCAGTCGATACTGGTAGAGGAGGGCTGCCTCATTCCAGGTGGTATCGGCAGACCATTTGCGGAACTCCGCCGTATAGTCCTCCACAGGCCTTTTACCCTGAGAGAGGGTATGCAGAGTGGCCTCAGCCGTGGCCTTGCGTTGGGGGTCATCGTAGAGTTGGCCCATTGCTTCAAAAAATGTATCAACAGTATTAAGGAGAGGGTTCCTTTGTTCCATGAGGCCGTGGGCCCAAGATTGGGGTTCCTCGGATAGCAGGGAGATGATAAACCCGACCTTGACAATTTCTGAGGAGAAGGTTCGGGGTTGCAGGGCAAGGTACAGGGAACAAGCATTTTTGAAGGACCTGAACTTCCTGCGATCACCCGAAAATCGCTCTGGTATTGGTACCTTGGGTTAAGGCACGGCCATCATCATGGCAGGTGGAGGTTGAGCCTGAGGTGCGGAGGTCCCACTAGTAGACCCGGAAGCTGGACTTGCTAGGGGAGCGGCCGTGGTCAGTTGTTGGAGTCGAGTATCGACTTGGGCATAGCCTTCCTGTAGTTTCTGTACCGCTTCCGTGAGGGCAGACACCTGCTGACATAGCATGTCCAATGGAGAACCCGCTCTGTTGGCCTCTGTCATGGCTGGTTCGTACTGTCATGAACTATGTACTCACCGAGGCCAAAATGCCGAGAGCGGTTGCCCTTGCGACTCGGCGCCCACTGCCCTGAAAGTGATACAGGGACGGTTGGCACCAAGAGGCACAAGCCACCGGTGGGATGGTGACCAGGCGTGGGCTCCTGATGTTGTAGAGAAGGGTAGACTGAAACAGGATAGTACGTCCACGAATTCCTAGTTAGAAACACGGCAAGCAGACTGGGAATCAAACACAGGCAGGTTAGATGAATGCAGGCCGGGGGTCAAACACTGGCGGGTTAGGTACAAGGTATCCTTTAAGCAGGAGAGTCCAAGTCAGGCTGGGGATCAAACACTGGCAGGTTAGAAGGGAGTCCAGGGTACAGGCCAAAGGTCCAGGGCAGGAGAAGGTAACAGATCCAAAGAGGCAAGCCGAAGGTCAAGGTCAGGAGAAGGCAGAGTTGTCAGGACGATCCGGGTTTGGCAACAGGTAAGACAATCTTCAAGGGTCAAGTACAGGATACAAACAGGAAGCAGCTGTCAGACGAACCAGCGTCTGTCTGGGCACAGAGGCCCTCCTTTTATAGGGCCGTTGAGGTCACATGAGGGGATGCCGCGCTACTGCGCATGCGCGCGCGCCGCTTGGCGGGAACACGAGTGCGCACGCGCCGCCGCATCTTCTCTCTGTCACTGGCTATGAGCCGGGAAGCCGAACCCTTGCGCCTGTGCTCTAGCGTGCGCAGTGGACGGAAACCCTGACAATATTAAAGCCAGAAAGTCAGTAAAAACAGCCAAGCAAGTAGTAATTTCTGAACAAGGTTGGCAGTGGCAGCCTTTATTTTTATGGGATATGTTTACTTTATGGGGCAGCTTATTAAAGAGCATGGACAATGGCTGTTTTTTTTTTTACTCCTGACACAAAATGTACTTTTCTTTTTAGGTCTCAGAACAATTGGTGTGATCACAAAACTGGATCTAATGGATGAAGGAACAGATGCCCGAGATATATTGGAGAACAAGTTACTTCCCCTTCGCAGGGGTAATTAGTAATGTTTTTTTATGAAGTTGCCTTGGTTTGCTTACTATCGTACATGCAAAGATTTATTTCCCTCCAATCAGCTCTCAGTGTGTCAGTGCAGCTCCATGCCCCTGCTTCCTGGAAGCTCAGACAAGCTAAATACATTGTGCACTTTGAATGGCTGTAGAGGAAAGAAGACTGCAGATAGACAGATACAACTTATGTAAGAGGTTTTGTTTAATCTCTGTGTATCACCTGAGGCCATTCACATCACTGGGTATATGTGAGGGTTTGCAACCACTTTAAGTTCTGTAGCCACTTGTCTTGTCATATCTCTAGAGCTCTGCTATACTAAAAGCAGTATTAAACACAAAAGCAAACATTTATTATATTACAACTTACCAATTCTTAGATGTGATGGCTGTATTAGCTTTCTTTTTAGGCTTTTTCCCTTTTTTTTACCTGCTGATCCAGGTAGTAAGTCTGGGTTTTTTCAAAGGAACATGCTTTCCTGCAGATAAAACAGATGGATGGAATAAAACATTTCCCACATGCGGGGTGCTTACAATGATCAGCTTTTAGTTATTATATAAAACCTTTATCCCAAAGGAAGAAACTGTTTGCTGTAGCTGCCTAAAAAGTGTTAGTGAGTTTGACTTCAATTTGTTAACATATCTAAATCTGCTAGTACATCTAACACTTCCTTCCCCCAGACTGACAATTCTGCTGTCCAAAGGATCCCCCTGTGCGCCTTCATCCAGAGTGGGGGCACTAATACAGGAGGTGTGTTACTGGCCAGATCACTAGGTGAAAACTGAGAAAAAAAGCCTAAAAAATAAAACTGATGCAGCCACCACATTAAATGATTGGTAAGCTGCAATATATTAAATTTTTGGTTTTGGGCTTAGTACCCCTTTAACCAGTAGCTGACCGCCGGCTGTCTATTGACGGCCAGGCGGCGCAGCTCTCAGGGCGGGAGGGCGTCATATGACGTCCTCCTCTTCCCGGCCCTCCAGGGAGCGCGCCCGCAGTGTCACTGGGCACCGATGCGCGTGCCCAGCGGCCGCGATGTCCCGATAACACAGCGGGACCGTGGATCTGTGTGTGTAAATACACAGATCCACGGTCCTGTCAGAGGAGAGGAGCCGATGGTGTGTTCTCTGTACAGAGAAACACTGATCGGTCTCCTCCCCTTGTGAGTCCCCTCCCCCACAGTAAGAATCACTCCCAGGGAACATATTAACCCCTTCAGCGCCCCCTAGTGGTTAACCCCTTCCCTGCCAGTCACATTTATACAGTAATCAATGCATTTTTATAGCACAGATCGCTGTATAAATGTGAATGGTCCCAAATATGTGTCAAAAGTGTCCGATATGTCCGCCGCAATATCGTAGTCACGATAAAGATCGCCGCCATTACTAGTTAAAAAACAGAAAAATGCTATAAATCTATCCTCTATTTTGTAGACGCTATAACTTTTGCGCAAACCAATCAATATACGCTTATTGCGATTAGAGAATACCTATTGGCCTAAACTGAGGAAAAAAAAAGTTTTTTTATATATTTTTTGGGGATATTTAGTATAGCAAAAAGTAAAAAATATTGTGTTCTTTTTTCAAACTTGACGCTATTCTTTTGTTTATAGCGCAAAAAATTAACACCGCAGAGATGATACCACCAAAAGAAAGCTCTATTTCTGGGGAAAAAAATATAAAAATATAATTTGGTTACAGTGTTGCATGACTGCGCAATTGTCATTCAAATTGCGACAGCGCTGGAAATTGGCCTGGTCAGGAAGCTGGTGAAAATACCCTGTATTGAAGTGGTTAACAGTTTAGGGTCTCATTCACTTACACCCATGCAAGGGCCAAGTTGACTCCACTGGGATGTACAGGTGTTCCCTGTGAAGTTAGTCCCCTTCATGTAAATTGGGATGCAGCAGCTGCACAGACACAGTCTCTGCTCCCAATTGGATGGCCGTGCAGTTTGAGACCATAAACCTCCATGGCAGTCAAATTGGGAGCAGCTGTTGTGTCCATGCAGCCACTGCATCCCAATTGACATGAATTGGACTGCCTGCAACCCCCTGTGGGCAAACTAGGCACATGGCCCTCGCACAGCCGTACGCTTTAATACATCCATGTGAACGAGACCTTATAGTGTTTTCTTCTTAGCCCCAGTACACACGGTCGGAAATTCCGACCACAAAATCCGTCTGATTTTTTCCGACGGATTTTGTCCGACACTGGTGTTGCATACACACGGTGGGACAAAGTTGTCGGAAAATTCGATCATTCTGAATGTGGTGACGTTCGTTGCGTACGACGGAACTACGTAGAGGCTAGTAGCCAATAGCTTTGGTCTCGTAATTTGATCTGAACATGCGTGGCACTTTGTCCGTCGGAATTCTCTACACCTGATTTTGTTGTCGGAAAATTTGAGAGCAGGATCTCAAATTTTTTCCGTCGGAAATTCCGATGGAAAAAGTCCGATGGAGCCCACACACGGGCGGATTTTCTGACAACATGGTCCGATCGGACATTTTCCGACCGTGTGTACGGGGGCTTACACTAATGCCTTGTATTTTGGGATTTTAATACAATTAGTAATATTTGTCTTTGTGTTTCCCGTCAGGTTATGTTGGTGTTGTGAATCGTAGCCAAAAAGATATTGATGGTAAAAAGGATATTCAAGCTGCTTTGTTAGCAGAAAAGAATTTTTTCCTATCTCATCCAGCTTACAGACACATGGCAGATTGTATGGGAACATCGTACCTCCAGAAAGTCCTTAATCAGGTAAATCTTCATTATGAATGTGTTTCTGTGACCTCATGGTTTAGAAATATCGTTATTCAATCATCTTCACTGCAGTGCTTTATGGAGTGAAGCAAAATATACAACATAATAGATAGTGGAACAATTTTTTTAATGTATTTCGTTTCAGTAAATAAGTACCTCTTTTAGGGCACACATTTGAAAGAAAAAGTCTGGAAATAATTAAAAACTATTCATAGAAAACAACCGTTCTAATATATTTACAACTCCAGCTCCATTAAAAAAAGGAAAAAATACATTTTCCTACAGGAAATAAAATAAAAAATGCAGTTCTCATTCTATCTGCAGTGCTGTCCCCTGTAGACTCACCGCTCTGTGATGCAGTGATGTTCCTCTTGCAGGCTGAATTTTATTCAACCCACTTCCTGTGAGCCCAGGGCATAAAGGACCCACCTCCAGGGAATGCATCAACAAAACGTCCAGAACTTACAGGATAATGCTGCACAAGTGTCACATCATTACATAGTAACTGCTGCTCCATTGCCTGCAGTGTGAAAGCCCGAGGGCTTTCACACTGCAGTGGTGCGCTGGCAGGGCGTCACAAAAAGTCCTGCCAGCAGCTTCTTTGGAGCGGTGAAGAAGCGCTTCTCCACCACTGCTCCCCATGGAAATCAATGGGGCAGCGCTGTAATACTGACGGCAAAACGCCGCTATTGCAGCGTTTTGCCAGGGGTTTTAACCCTTTCTCGGCCTCTAGCGGGGGGTAAAAGCGCCCCGCTAGCGGCTGAAATGTACCGCAAATCCGACTGTAAAACGCTGCTAAAAATAGCAGCGTTTTACCGCCGAAGCTATGAGCAGTGTGGTGTGAAAGGGGTCTAAGTCCCATAAAATATATATATACTGTATACAATGTGATAAACAGAAAATAGTCTCAGTGATCAGAATATCCATCCATCCACTGAAGATCTTATTTTAACTTCCATGCTCCATCTCAAATAAGAGTGCTCCACCACCAGAAGAAATAACCACTGACCTGAAGTATGGGACCCATATACAGCAAATGAATAAACTTTCCTCAAAGGCATTATAACTGGATAAAATTTACTCAATCCATCCACTGGGCTCCTCAAAACAATATTATGGACTGGACTGAAAGGTGGCAGCAGGTTCCCTTAAACTCCTTCTGTATGGTGGGTGGCAGCAGGTTCCCTTTAAATCCACAGCATTTGACTCCTCAACGTATTTACTATGTGGACCCACACAAGGGAAAGCAGAGGAAGCTTCTGATCGTGTAATATGTTTTGTAATTGATTAAAATACTTCAAACAGCAGTAAAAATGCACTCACATTCAAGAAACGAATCACCAGCATAGAATTACAACAATTTACGTTTTTTGGCTCCGAACCGGAAGTGACATCACTTAACTCCTTAACGTCCTATGCATTACGCCACTAACCCACGTGGCTTCATCAGCTTTTATTGTTATGTCCTTTATAAACCATGTTGTTAGTCAGTATAATGTAAATAGCCCAAATGATTGCTGTAATAAAGTACATTTAAGGAGAGTATACTCTGGCAAAGACAAACAAGACCAAAGCATAGAAGGAACTTAAACCTTAAATATACCCTTTTGATAGTCAGGGTATCACCCATATATTTTTGATTGGGTATCACCCATATACTTTTGAGAGTCCAGGTATCACCATATAGTTTTGATAGTTAGGGTATCATCAATATATCAGCGCTTAAATCAGTTTTGGTACCTATCTCTGTCCATTACCCTCAAGCTCCTACAGAGGTCCTGCACCCTGAAACGTCTGCTCAAATACTGCACTCAAAATTTCTACCGAGGTCCTGAACACGGTGTATTTTACTGCACAATTACCTTCTCTGACTCCCCAAGTGGTCTGGTACCTATAGATATCATTTTTTTCCTGGTCCCTATGAACCTGAAATCTCAGGAAGCAGGCTAAAACATTTCTGACATCTGAACAGAGAGCTGTAAGTTTAATTTAGAAGCAGCCGAGAAAATAGCAGAAACTTCCAAACATATTTAATGGAATAAAAATGGACAGCCATAATTTTAAATCTTTGCAGAGTAGTCAAAATGTAACTTTCAGTAATTGCTGAGATAGCTGAAATCCTGATTTACTTTGACACACATTACACTAAGATCAGGATTAGAACCTAGGAGGGAAAGGCTTCCCTTGCCAAGTGGAACTTCCCTTTAAAGTGATCAGGAACCAGGAACTATGAAGCAGTGTCTACAGATAGTAGTACACAGTTACATAGTAGGTGAGGTTGAAAAAAGACACAAGTCCATCAAGTCCAACCTATGTGTGTGATTATATGTCAGTATTACATTGTATATCTCTGTATGTTGTGGTCGTTCAGGTGCTTATCTAATAGTTTTTTGAAACTATCGATGCTCCCCGCTGAGACCACCTTTGGGGCAATTCCTATTATTTGACAAATTTGCCTCAGATTCAGAACCTCATTTCTTGTCCTGACAGGACAGATGTAAATGCCATTTCTAACTGCCCTGTGAGAAAGAAACATTGGGCTCCATTTATAAAGCGGTATCTTACCACATCTGAGTATGCACTAAGATACCACACAGCGTTTTTCAAAATATGTTTCAGCATTCACTAAAAAGAATGCTACTAAAATACTGTATGCTCTATTTTATGAAGTCATATGGTATTTTAGTAGTCCCACCCCCCCTTCCTGGCCTGCCAGGCTGCATGCTCAGATAAGGGTCCGGTATGGATTTAAGGGGGAACCCCAGGCCATTTGAAAGAAAAAATTGGCATGGGGGTACCCCTCAAAATCCATACCAGACCCCGAAGGGCCTGGTATGGATTGTGGGGAGGCCCCACACTTTTTTTCTTAATTTTTAATTGCCGGCAATTCTTTTTACATTCAGCTGCCAGCAGGGAACCCTGCTGACAGCTGATGACTCATCGGCTGTTAAGGATGTGGCGGTCACCCGCTCCTTAACAACCATGTTGTCTACTGGTTGTTAAGGATACTGACGGGTGTCGGTTCCTTAACTATCACATGCCGGGACCACTACTTTTATCCTGCATGTATTTATTTATTAATTTCCTTTTGTGAATTTACTTTAACTCCTGTTTTATGCAGTATTTTCCAAGCGTTTTTGCTTTCTGTGGTAAAAAGCCGCAAAAAGCAATAGTGAATGGACATTTTCAGGATCACATGCGCTATTTTGGAAAACACCTAAATACCGCATGCAATCTGCTTTTGTGAATTAAGACTATTGTCTCCCTGGTATAAAGGCACAGGTACCCTTTATAGATGCTAGTCAGTATGGTCTCAGTTACTGTTAACACTTGTATTCACTGCCTCTATTACTTTTTTTTTTAAAGCAACTCACCAACCACATACGTGATACGCTACCAGAGTTTAGGAGCAAGCTACAAGATCAGCTGCTTTCCTTAGAACATGAAGTTGAAGTTTACAAAAATTTTAAACCAGAGGACCCATCAAGGAAGACAAAAGCATTGCTGCAGTATGCATGATTTTCTTTACTATGAAATATTCCAGTTTTACAACTAACATGATTTATGTATTTCTTAATACATTGTAAAGTTCAAAGTGTGCAGTCAATCAGAAAAGATTGATTATTATAATATTATATTATTATTATTACATATTATTATTTTGCATTTTCCATGTTACAACAGATGCAAAAACTATTAGAAAAATGAAAGAGAATAGCTTTGCCTTGCTATTAAAATTTTGTTTATCCTAGATTGTTTAGTAGGAGTTGTTTCCAGTCTGCTCATCTCTGTACTAAACATCTAGTCTTTGCTGACAATATAATTGTTATTTGTTCTGCACATAATAGGGTTAGGATTGCCACCTCATCCATTTAAAACCAAACTCATATTAATTACACAGGTTCTGTGGCTAACTAAGGTGGTAATTAACCACTTGCCTACCGGGCACTTTCACCGCCTTCCTGCCCAGGCCAATTTCCAGCTTTCAGCACTCTCACACTTTGAATGACAATTGTGCGGTCATGCAACACCCAAATTTATTTTTTTTTAAAAAAAAAAGAAAAAAGACCTAAAATTTTGAAAAGAAAAAAAAGATTTTTCTCCTTCACTGATGTGCGCTGATGAGGTGGCACTTTTGGACACTGATGAGGCTGCACTGAAGGGCACTGATTAGGTGGCACTGATGGGCGGCATTGATGGGCAGCACTGATGAGCAGGCACTGAAAGGCAGCACTGACTGGCATCACTAATGGGCATTGATTGGGGTCACTGACGGGCACTGATTGGTGTCATTGATGGGCACTGCTGAGGCTTTACTGTAATCTGTGAGCATCAGTGCCATGATTACCTGTACTGGTCTCCCCTGTGAGGAAATGCCACTGATCGGCTCTCCACGCCACACACACTGTAAGTGTGAGGCAAGGAGAGCCAATAAACAGCACTTCCGCATTTACATGTGACCGGCTGGGAATGGACACAGCCGATTACATGGGTAAAGAGCCACGTCATTGGCCCTTTTATGAGATCGGGGTCGTGGTGTGTCCTAGAAAAATGGCGCGCCCGCGATCGCCCAGCTGCATGCCCCCTTTTTGATGGTGGGTGGGCGGGAAGTGGTTAAACTCACTTAGTGCCTTATGTGTATTTCATTAGCCTCAGAACCTGTGTAATTAATAAGTGTTCGGTTTTAAAGGGATGAGGTGGATGGGTGAGGGATTTAGGACCCCTAAATGGGATTGAGTTATTAAAGGCAAATAGGCTGTTCACTTAGCAAAGGAATTTTTACTGTGCAAGGGAATTTTCATAAGTACCTTTAGTTCACCATTGCCCAGCTTCATTTCCAATCCATTTGCCTACCCTTCGGCTTAACCACACCTCCCAGAGTTCTTACTTAAAGTGTAATTCCAGTCAAAACCTAACTAAGCTAAAAACTACTCCCACCCTGATTCTAAGGCTATTTTCACACTAGGGCACTGGCTGCGCTGGCGGTAAAGCGGCGCTATATTTATCACACCCCTGAACTCTGAGCTAATTATTACTTAAATTAAAAAACAGTTATAAATAAATGCAGAGGCAATTATTTAATATGATAAAGAGTAGATACATAGTCTTAGATATAGAACCGGCCCCTTAAGGACAACCATATTGCTGATGCAGCCCCCGATGAATTTGAGTTTGATACCCCTGCTGTACGCTAAAAACAGACTGATGGAGATCTTTCCCCTCCATTTGGAGGATCGAATTGGATGACAGTCGGATGAAAAGGGACAGGGTGTCCATTTCCATCTGACAGCCTATAGAGGAGAGCGGGCTGTGTCCGTGTCCACTCTGAATCAGAAGAACAGACACAGACCTGTCATTTGCTTGCTCAGTAGGGGTATCAGTGGACAGATCCCCTGAGCAGGGGGATCTGCTGGCAGACTGTGCCAGTGTGGAAGGGTCCTTAGTGTAGAACTTATTTTTTCTTCAGCCCAATACACACGGTCGGACAATCCGCAGACCAGGTCAGTCGGACTTTGTCCGACGTACTTTGTCCGATGTTGGCGTTGCGTACACACGGTCGGACAAAGTTGTCGGAATATCCGGTCCGGAAGAACGTCGTGACGTAAGTCGTCGTCCACGAGATTAGAAAAGGGAAGTTCAGCACCACGTCAGGCACCCGTTGGGCTCCTTCTGCTGATCCCGTGTTTATCGAGAGTTAGTGGAAGTTTGGTGACTTCAGATTCGCGCTTCTCAGTTTTCTGACTCAGATCGTTACTGCTCTTCAGTTTGTGCTTGTCGTGCGTATCTGTTTATTAGTGCGTGTAGTCAGTTCGCATTTGTTGGTCATTGCGGCCTATATCTTGATATAGGACGCTTTGATTTGCACTGCTTATTGTCTGCTCGTTGCTGGTATTCACTTCGTTCTTTCAGGCCTTGCTGTTTATCGGTGCTTTCTGTTTGTCCGTTCTGACCAGCCGACCTTTTGTGACCTTCTGAGCGATGTTTCCCGTGCGTACTCGTCGCCGAGTTCGTGCTGTACGCGGAATTGGTGTCGGGCTTTTAGCTTTGAGCCAAGACCCGTCCATGAACAGAGTGACGAGGAGTATGTGGACCAAGAATTGGTTGCTTCAGCGTGACCAGTTCTCGCACATGCCTTTGCTTCGTGAGATCCGGGAGAATAATCCTGATGATTTCAGGAACTTTCTCAGGATGACGGACCCCGATTTTCACCGTCTTTTGGCTTTGCTGACCCCCTTTATCAGCCGGCAGGATACCTGCATGAGACAAGCCATTACTCCGGAGCAGAGGCTTGTTGCCACGTTGAGGTACTTGGCGACAGGGAGAAGTCTTCAGGATTTGAAGTTCTCTTCAGGTATCTCTCCCCAGGCCCTGGGAATCATTATTCCAGAGACCTGTTCTGCCATCATTCAGGTCCTGCAGGAGGACTATATTAAGGTAACATTTATACTTTACTATTCCCTTCTATGTATGCTCTGTTTGCGAATGACTTGTATTTTTGACCTCCTTCCCTAATTACCATGATTGCAATATGCTCTAATATGCTGTGCCCCTTTTCTCCTTCATGCATTTTTCCCTTCACTTACCTCACCAGCATGCTCTTCTGCCCCAATAGACACCTATGGCCTAGTCACTTAAGCAATGTCTTTTGTCTGCTGCATAGTATTGTTTGCCCCAAACACCCCCTAAAATATGCACAAATGTTTGCTGTGTGGTTTACTTCATGTAGAGCCCCCTTTTTTTGTTCTTTTGGTGGGGGGGGGGGGGCAAACTCATTAGGAACCCCCTCCCCCAACTGCTCTGTCAGATGGTACCAATCCTTTATCTGCTGGCTTTCCCAAGGTCCATACACACTATATACCTACCTCTTTATAGTGCGCATCTTTAGGGATGAATTCAGCAAAGCATGTAGTGCAAGGGACTGCCTCCATACATTCCATTTCCTATTTTTTTGTCTTCTTTCCCTCCTATTAGCTTGCTTGGTAATTTAATAATGTCACACTGTGCCTGCCTTTTTTGGGGGGGGGGGGGGGGGGTTGAAATGTTATTTGTTCTTTCCTGTGGCCTGCCAATAGTGTTAAGTACAGAGGGTCTGGCCAAACTAGCCCACATTATTGAGCCATTTGCCAATCAATGAAGTGCAGAGGGTTAGCTGTCCACCACCCCCCCCCCCCAAAACCCCTAGTTATTGCCAATGGCCCATCAGAAGTGGGGGGATTGATGGGGGGGTGAGTAATCTGTGAAGGGGAGCCTCTACTTTTCTGTGCAAATACTTTCCAGCCTCCAATTTTAGACAATGCTCTTGTTCCAAGATGTTGATTGTCTAATCTGCTTGCAATGTTTAGGTGCAAAGTGACTAATTTTTTTTTCTTGTTTCACTCCACAGTTCCCTTCCACGCCACAGGAATGGCAGACTGTGGCCTCCCACTTTGCCAGCCGTTGGGACTTTCCTAACTGCGGAGGGGCAATTGATGGGAAACACGTCCGCATCGTCCCACCGCCCAACTCGGGGTCCTACTATTATAATTATAAAGGGTTTAATAGTGTAGTGATGTTGGCGGTGGTGTCGGCAACATACGAGTTTATGTATGTGGACGTGGGGATGAACGGCCGGATATCGGATGGTGGGGCCATTACGCACACGGAGTTCTACTGGCGTCTCCAAAGTGGCAGTCTGTGCTTGCCACCTCCAGAGGAGAATGCCGAAGGACTCCCCTTCGTCTTTGTCGCAGACTCCCCATGTGATGAGGCCGTTCCCGATGAGGACCCTCACCCCGGACCAGAGGGTCTTCAACTACAGGCTGTCCAGAGCCAGAAGAGTTGTCGAGAACGCTTTTGGCATCCTGGCCAGCCGCTTCCGCCTGTTCCTGACGGCATTTAACTTGGCGGAATACAAACTGAACCACATAGTTCTTGCCTGTTGCATATTGCACAACTTCCTCAAAAGACATAACAGGAACTATGTGGTGCCCGTTGGCCCAGATGTGGAGGGCCCTCCAAATGCCGAACTCACAGCCCTTCGAGTGGCACGTCCAGGCTTGCCCCCTCTAAATGCCCGTGTGGTCCGGGACCAATATATGCAGTACTTTGTGGGTAGGGGGGCCATTGCTCTGCCTGACGATGTGTGAGAGGCATTTTTTAATAAATCTGATATTTTAACCAACCTATGATTTCATGTCATTTCAGTCTTCTTTTTAGCTTATTTTACTTTGACATTTTTTCCCTTTGCCTTCGACAGTGGGAATGCACTTTCTGGGCAAAAGGAGGTAACTGTCTCTTCTTCCCAAAAAGATTATTCTCATGTTGTGTGTTTGCTACCTAATCTTTGGTCTAGAGAAGGTTTGTACTGCATAACTGACACCCAAAATACTCCTTTTCATCACCAGGTCTGACATGTGTGTATTCTCCAAAATGCTGTGCTCCGTGTTTTCGTACAAAGCACTGTGGGTGTCATTTACATAAGTCAAATCCGCTATGCTCTACAAGTGCATTGAAAAAGTTCCCCGGGAAAGAAAATTGGAGTGCAAAGTGGATTTGCCTTTAGTAAATAACACCCATTGCCCCCCATATCCTTTTCATTTTACATACATAATGCATTGTGTTTTTTAAATAAGGAAGCCACACATTTAGAAAAATAAAAGTTTACTAGGAAAACATTCCCAAGTGCGTTTACAATCTTCACGCCAAAACTGACAACATCTTGGTTATTTACAACATTGTTTACAAACATTCCGCAATTGGTAAAACCAGGCATGGAGCAAAACAGAACCTAGGAACTTGGAAAGTTCAACTTTGTAAAGTGAAGACAAGATCAGACATGACTATATGTTCAAAGTGTGTTTGATCTTGCCTTCATCACATGGGGGGGTCACCCCCGAAAAGTGGAAATTTGGAACATGCACACAATTTGGGTCTGAAAATGGTCATTAGATGGGAAAACACATGCCTAGAAGCTTCAAAAGTGCCATTTTCCATCATGGGGATGAATGGTCGTTTTTTGGGGGTGCAACCCCTTCACCACAACCACTTTCGTAGTTCGTAAAGTGTTTGCACCCCCAAAAAAACGTTGCCATTCATCCACCATGGTGGGAGCTAGCACATGTGGACACAATGTGTGCATGTTCCAAATTTCAGACAGTTTTTAAGTTGCAAATGTGTTCAGAAGCAGGCACAAATGTGTGTTAATTACTTGGTGCGTTTTCATATTTTTCCTAAAACATCAATGATGTTCTTCAATTTTTGTTGAACATCATTGATGTTTTGCTTGATGTAATCTAGATCTCTATTGCAGACCATTATCTCCCCGATGAGTACGTGGGCACTCTCTGTGGTAAAGTGCGATTTTTCTTCCACAACATCCACGTCACCTAAAAACCACAAACAAACAAAAATGGGGTGTTGGAAATGAGGCAGCCATACATGGATTAGCTTACCAGTAGCTGTGTTCTCACACACTCACCTGTTGTGGTGACAATTTCTCCAAGTTCGATGATCTCTCCTTCCTCCTCCTCCTCCTCTGCTTCTGCTCTTTCCCCTTTTTTGGGAGGTGTTGGTTTGGGGGTTTCCTCAGACGGCCCAAGTTTTCGCTCCCCTATGAGAATGTCCAAAAGGAAGATTTAGCAACACAAACTATTGAGGGCAGAAATAGGAAATGACAAACATTGCTTGAAAGTGACGGACACTATTTTAGTTTGGCCAGTTACAAATGTCAACTACATGAATGTAGTCACTTTGTAAAGGTGCTAAACTGACTAGCTTTTTGGTAGAAGTTTGTGTGATGGAGACCCCCCTCTAGTATCCACTGGAGCACATGTGTGGAAAAGGCTAATAAAAAGGGGGTTTGGGTGTCCCAGCACTAGTGCTCTCGAGTCCAGATGGGTAAACAGCTACTGGGTGACCTCTCCTTTACATTGAATAAATTGGCTTTACATTCTGGATGACATTTCTAGGGAGAACAAACTTCCTTTCCCCCAAAAAAACACCAAACATCGTATTATAAGTGGCCGCACGATCGAGGTTGCGTACGATCGAATGGACACACACACGACCATGACAGTGGCAGAAAGATCGAGGCTGAGTACGATCGAATGCACAGACGAACATGAAAGTGGCCATTTTGGAATGTACAACTTTGTAAAAATCAAACCACATGGAGCAGTATGCAAGCAAGAAATCAAACACAAAACACAACTACTTACTTTTTTGAAGAATTCTCTTGATCTTTCTGTACTGATCGGCCTCCCTCAGTTTCAGGTCTGACCAGCGTTTCCTCAGTTGCTCCTTGGATCGTTGTACCCCAAAATGATTGTACAGCCTTCTCACAACTTTAGACATGATCTTGGCCTTGCGGACATTGGGGTTGAGGTAAGGCCCATACTTCCCATCATAGTCGCTCCTCTTTAATATGTCCACCATCTCCAACATTTCTCCAAATGACATATTGGAGGCCTTGAATTTCAGGCTCCGGGATCGGGACGTTTCTGCCTCCGGCCTTTCCTCGTCCTCCTCCTCGTTGGGGGGATATTTGGGGCGCACCTGCTGTGTCCCCGCCATGTGCTCTCCCCACTGCGCCGTAAAGAGAAGGGGTGGGGAATAGACGAGAAAGATCGTCAGGGGCGGGCGGAGTTTGACGCATGCGCAGTGTATATAAAACGTCACACGCCTGTGTCGTAGCCACGATCTGGGAGACGAGGGGAGAGAAAGCTCACGCACGAGACGATCGCTACAAACGAAGGTACAATTTGACGTTGGTACATAACTAGCCTAGACTGATTAGAACTTGAGGCTTCTTTATGGAGAAGATTAGGAGAGTTTAGGCTGACATTATTTATATTGTTTTGTGTGGCGTTGTGTCTTGCAGAGGTGATGGAGGCGTTCTACAACGTGAGCTTTCTCCCACACTTCATTGATAAATACCGGCAATTCCCCCTCTTATGGCAGGCAAAACACAGGGATTATAGCAACAGACCAAAGAGGTACGCAGCCCTGCTGAAACTGGTGGCATTTGTAAAGCCTACCCTGCCCATGGCAACCGTCGCAAACTTAAAAGTGAAGATCAACAACATGAAGACTACCTATTTCCGGGAGCGCAATAAGGTCCTGAAGTCACAAGCATCTGGAGCTGCAGCAGCTGATGTCCATGTCCCCACGCTCTGGTACTATGACAGGCTCCACTTTCTCAAAGACCAGGCTACTGTCAGGAAGTCACTCTCGACTCTTCCTTGCACGCGTCCTTCCACGCACGCCACCCCTGATGAGGCTTCCGAGGACCAACCTGGGCCTTCCAGTCAGGAATATGTGCAGGTGCCCAGCTTGTTCCAGGTATAGTAGTTTTGGAACCAGTTTGTTGAATAATGAATGATGTTCAGTTAATTCAGGATCCCCAATTGCTTATTTCCTAACGTGATTGACATATCAACAGACAGTGGTGTGGGAGACATTTTTGGGAAGAATCTAAACTGCAGGCTGAGAATTGTATGGTTTTGTATTTGAAAACATTTTGCAACAGTCACTAGATGAGAATTGTGTGTGTTTGATGAACAAATAACTGAAACTATGTCCCTTTTTCATACACAGGAAGACCTCAGCCAGGAGGTGGCTGTGGAAGGTGGCAGTCAGGAGGAGGCAGGGGGTAGTGGCAGCCAAGAGGGGGGTAGGCGTAGGAGCCTGACTGTCTCCCAAGTCTCTCCCCTCCGCCTTCCCTACAGAAGGGCGAAAAACATGGGGGAGGTGGGAGAGTCAGCGCTCCAGCTGATAAAAGATGCCTCAGCCTCCCTCTATGCCACACCCACCTACGAGGAGGCCTTTGCCTCCTTGGTTACAAGTAAATTTACGGGTATGGAGGCGGGGCAACGCAGCATGTGTGAGGAGGTCATCCTCAAAATACTAAATGAGGGGATGGCTGGGGAGATGACTCCCCTCACACATGTTTGCGAGAGTGACCTTGCTCCGCCTCCTCCTCCTCCTTCTGCCACCCCACCAGCACCAGCACCACGGCGTGGAAGGAAGCGTACAAGGAAGACAAGAGAGTGACAACCTGGACTCAGTCTGGTCTGAGAGAAGATGGAGCCTCTCGTAGTACCAGAGCCTGGGGACCTAGATGGCATCTGCTGCAGTTCCGGATGTTTTGGACTTCAGGACCAGATTGCGCTCCCTTATTATTTAGATAGGTAGTCTTCATGCCCCCAATTGTTTAAGTCTGTAAAATGATGGTTGCCATGGGTGTCCAAGGCTTTGCAAATTCCCCAAGTTTCACCATGGCTGCGTTCCTCTTTGGTCTGTTGCTGAGACCTAAATAAAGGTTTTTTTGATTTGAAATAATCATTGACTATTGTGTTTTACTTTTCTACAATGACAGTTTTTCTTGGAGTAGGCAGGTACATTTCACTAATCCTAGAATTAACAAGGGGCACCAACAACCAACAAACTCCTAGTAAATGTAAGCAAGAAATACAAATGTTAATAATGTGGTTTTGCTAAGTTGAGACATACAAACCCCCTCCAAAAAACAAAAAAACCTCCTTCAAATATGTATTCCCCCAAAAAAAAAAAAAACTGGGTAAAAAAATAAGAAAGATTGTATTACGATGTGAGTAAAAATAAACATGTAGTGTATAAATGCTGCAAAGTAATAAAGAAGTAAGTTTGTGAGAAGTGCGGGTGAATAGGAGCAGCTAAAAGATGTCATTCTTGTTGCATTGTAAAGAAAAAGAGAATGCGCTGCATTAAAGACATTTTAACATTGCAGCGTGACGAATGTGCTGTGTCGATTAGGAAAGGTAGTTTTACCTGACCGAGCGCTTCCGTCACAGAATTTCTTCTGAGCATGCGTAGCACTTTGTCCGTCGGACAAGCGTACACACGCTCGGATTTGGTGTGATCGGACCGGGTTGACGGGAAATCTTTCCAGCAGGAGATAAGACTTTGTCCGACGGACAAACCGACGAACACTGTCCGATGGTGCATACACACGGTCTGATTTTTCAACAACCTTGTCCGATCGGACCAAATTGATGAAAAAGTCCGACCGTGTGTATGGGGCTTTACAGTGATCTGATGAGAAGCTGCAACTAAACTTTTAACACATTTTTTTTTCCAATTAAAACTCCACCTAATTCATTATCTCTTGGAAGGAAATGCTTCTAAAAGAAAACTTTGTTGGCCCCCTTTCCACCAAAAAAATATTTTTACTTTGATATAAGAGGAATGACAGCTATTGCCAGATCAGAGAGCACTTAGCTGAAATGTAAATATTGGTATGGTCCATCCATGGGAGATACACAGCGACTAGACCTGAGGTGATATAGTCTGTATCTATATATGTGCATATATAAATTTCATGACAAATAATTGTTCTTTTGTAAACATATCAAATTCTTTAGAATCCATTTTTGCATGTGACTAACATAAATTTTACAAATGTTCCAAAATGAGTCATTCTTTTCATATTCATGTTTTTAAGAATGATCCAGCATTTTGCACAAGATTTTGAAAAGAAGATAGAAGGGTCGGGGGATAAAGTGGACACACTAGAGTTGTCTGGCGGTGCCAAAATTAATCGTATATTTCATGAACGCTTTCCATTTGAGCTGGTAAAGGTATAGACCTACATATTATATAATTATTATTGATGTTGAGTATTGTCTGTTGTCAATGCAATCATGAAAATAATGTCAGTAATCAAAAAAAACATAGCAACCCCATTATATAAATTATTATTATTATTATTTCATTTACTTATATAGCGCTGTCAAATTACGCAGCGCTTTACATATATATTATTTATTCACATCAGTCCCTACCCCCAAGGAACTTACCATCTAAGGTCCCTAACTCACATTCATACATATACACACTAGGGCCAATTTTTAGACAGGATCCAATTAACTTACCAGCATGTCTTTGGAGTGTGGGAGGAAACCGGAGTACCCGGAGAAAACCCACGCAGGCACAGGGAGGACATACAAACTCCAGGCAGGTGGCGTCGTAAATAAGAAATTCTTAAAAACATTTCATGACAACGGCCAGAAGTTTGGTCAGGATTCCTCCTCTTGTCACTATAAATGTGCTCCCTCAATCTCCGCCTTTAGTCTTACAGGACTCTCTATAATTTTAGGCATACTAGGCTTCTAAGGCCTTATGCATACAGGATGTAAAAAATTTCGCTTTACAGGCGTTTTTTTTTAGCTCATAAAAACACCTATATGTTAGCCTATGGGGTTGATTTACTAAAGGCAAATTCCCTTTGCACTGCAAGTGCACTGGAAGTACAGTCGCTGTAGATCTGAGGGGAAGATCTGAAATGAGTGGAAGCTCTGCTGATTTTATCATCCAATCATGTACAAGCAAAAATGCTGTTTTTTATTTTCGTTGCATGTCCCCCTCAGATCTACAGTGACTGCACTTCCAAGTGTACTTGCAGTGTACTTGTAGTGCAAAGTGGATTTGCCTTTAGTAAATAGACCCCCGTGTCCATACACACATAGGCATTTAAGGATGGATTAGAAGAGGAGGGTTTAGAGGCTGAAAAAAAGAAACGCACCACGAATATGTTCAGGAGAGGAGCTTTTGGGCATAAAGAGCGCAGAATGCACCTAAACGTGCCAATGCGTGTCAAAATGTCTAAATGAACCTAAACACTAAGCAAGTTTAGTGCTTGAGCATTCATTCATTCAGATCTGTAGACCTTGTACAATTGAACTGAGCATAAATATACAGTATACAGTGGAACCTTGGTTTGCGAGTAATGCGGTTAACGAGCGTTTCGAAAAACGAGCACTGTATTTCTAAAAATCCTAATTCGGTTTCCGAGTGTTGTCCCGTAAAACGAGCAGGATTCAGGCCAAAATCGGTGTGCAGTACCGCTTTTGGCCTGAGGGTGGGGGGGTGCCGGAGCCGAACAGCGCCGATTGTCGGTATTCGGAAATGCATGGAAAGACTGAGGACAGTTCAGCTAACCTCGGCAAACCTCGGAAAGGCTCGTGAGCGGAGTCTTTCCGAAGTTTGTCGAGGTCAGCCGAAGTGTGCTCGGGCATTTTCGACCATTTCCGAGGCTCTCCGGCGCCCCTCGCCTCTGGCCGCATGCGGTATTGCATCCCATTGAAGTCAGTGCAGAACAAATTATTTTCATTTTCATTGACTTCAATGGGAAAACTCGCTTTGATATGCGAGTACTTTGGATTACAAGCATACTCCTGGAACGGATTATGCTCATAATCCAAGGTTCCACTGTATATACTTATCTACAGTACTTTATTTACCTTGTATTTGTTAAAAACTTAATAAAAACATTTTGAACATGAAAATAAATGTCAGTATTGTGAGATGATGCCTACTCTGTTGTATAATTTAGGGGGGCGTATTGATGTTCTGTATAAATACAAAAAATAGACATACTTACATCTGAAGTTCAAATAGAATGGCTGCTGACAGGAAACTGCAGAGTAGCTTAAAGCCAATGGGGAGGAAACGGGAGGTGAGAAAAGACATACACTTGTGTGACTCGTCCTGTGTAAAAATCCCAGTGGGAAATGTTATATTCATTTCCTTTATGGAAACATCGGTGGGAATGCTTGGATATTGTTATAAAGCATTAGTACTACACGTAAATATTGGTATTCGTATCTCTTGAACATATTGCATATGCTGCCAGGCTGGATCACCACAGTGGTTTATAACAAAGTAGTATAAAATACTGAGTTCAGTTGTTTTTTTCAGGTTTTGTATTTCCTCAATGTTCTTAAAGTGGAACTTAAAGCAGTATTACACTCTGCATGGGTTTGTTTCTTCTTTCTTATCTGGTGATCCAGCCACTAAGTCTGTTGTTTTTCAACTTCCTTTAATGCCCCGTACACACGGTCAGACCATGTTGTAGGAAATTCCGACCGTGTGTGGGCTCCATCGGACTTTTTGCGTCAGAATTTCCGACGGAAAAAGTTTGAGATCCTGCTCTCAAATTTTCCGACAACAAAGTCCTATCGGACTTTTTCCGATCGTGTGTAGCGAATTCCGACAAACAAAGTGCCACGCATGCTCAGATCACATTACAAGACCAAAGCTATTGGCTACTAGCCTCTACGTAGTCCCGTCGTACGCAACGAACGTCACCACCTTCAGAATGATCAGATTTTCCGACAACTTTGTCCGACCGTGTGTATGCAACACCAGTGTCGGACAAAATCCGTCTGAAAAAATCAGACGGATTTTGTGGTTGGAATTTCCGACCGTGTGTACGGGGCATAACAGACAAAGCTGTCCAGGAAAAGTGTCAGGTAAAGGTTTTAGACAAACCATTTACCACTGGAAGGGGTGCATACAATGGTCAGCTTTTTTCATTATGTAGAATCTGCTTGCTGTAACTACTTATAAACTATTAGCTGGAATTCAGCTTCAATTTGTTAGTCAAGTCTATCCAAATTTGCTAATCTAACATTACCTTCTGTAATACAGTGTAATTCCTACACTGCCCCTGCCCATTGGAATGAAGCACCTGAAAAGCATGCAACACAGGCACTTTTAACCCCTTCTTCAGCCACTAGCGGCAGTTAAAAGTGCCCCACTAGTGGCCAAAAAGCGCAGCTAAAACGAGCAGCGCTTTACCGCCAATGTGGCCATGGCTACAGTGTGAAAGTAGCCTAAAGGTTTCTGCTTTACCACTTCACGCAAAATGCAGACAACTTACGGGCTCGTTCACACGAGTGTCAATACCTTGAGTTTAAGCGGTATTTATTCAGCATTTTAAAGCCGCATAACCGCCTTTCAAAACCTGCCATGAATATTAAAATGGGCACCACACAGTGCTGTTCACACAGGAGCAGTAGTGTTGTGTCAGATTAAAAATTAAGCAGCATGTTACTTTTATGAGGCATCGATGCATGTCACCAATTTCCATCGATTTTAATAATAATGTTCTAGTTATGACTGAGGCCTTATAGGCTGAAACGCCTCAACGGTTTTCATTTGCGTTTGTTCACTGGGGCTTGTCAATAAAAACAAAGATTTTTTTAAGAGCAACAACCGTAATGCAGATCTTTTTTCCTACATTACTTTACTCAGCCAGTGACTGTGGATTGAGCACCCGGGAGCTCTGCTATTTATATGTTGTATGGGTAGTAACACTGACTTTTCTGTTCATACTTTGTTCTGTAACTGCACCTTCACAGCACCTAGAGCATTTATAGCGTGTTAGTGAAGCATTTATAAAGTGTTAGCTGTGCATTGGGAGAGAGACAATGGAGGCTCCAGTATCCCAGAATGCATTGGGAAATAATAGAGAACTAGGACAGAGCAGCTCCAGTCACTTCCTGGTTGTACAGAACAGCTGTGTGGTAACTCCATTTACTCCTGTGTGTGGGCAAAAGCATCAACCTGCCAGCCATACTGGCAGTGCCAGGTAGGAGCAGAAGCATTGAGCATTATTGCAAGTGGGAAAGCTTTTTGGTTCAGCCCAGAGTCAAGCCAAATGTCTGCTATCACACCACAATCTAACCACACCTTAAAGTAGATAATTTTCCCTTGGAGGATGTATAGAGAAATATAGTTAAATTAGACAATAGCGAAGGTAAGAAATTAATCTACATAATATGGATCATGGTAACAATAGTCAGAGCTTCGACACTGGGAAAGAGAGAGGGGGCTGTCTGTGTTTTTTTCCCTTTTTTTTTTTTTTTTGTGTTGTGTTTGTACTGAGTGTCGGTTTATTATTTGTATTGTTTTGTTTGGTGAAGTAATAGTAATTGTGTGTAAAGATATTTACAAGAATTATGTTGGACTAATTAAGTGACTCAACTTTTGAGCAACCATGTAATTGCCTAAAAATGTCTTAGTTTGTACAATTAATGAATAATAATAAAATAAGATTGATATAAAGTAGATAATTTCTTCTACATCTCTTAATACTTTAGGCACTTTCCACTAGAAAAGCAACGCTTTCATAGGCATGTATCAAGCACTATTGAAGCTTTTTTATCGCTTCATAAACACAACAAAAACACATCATAAATTCTATAGGTACATTAATGAGCATTGATTCGTTCTTCATAATCAACATACGTGTGAACGAGCCCCTAAGACAGGAGGTGTGTTACTGGCTGCATCACTAGACATGTGCAATTCGTTTCATTCCGAATTATTTTTTTACCATATTTCGACAAATTCGTTAATTTGGAAACATCCGATTTAACTAAAACACGTTTAACGAATTTTTCTGAATATTTGTAAATTCGAATATTCAAGAATTCGTAAATTTGAAATTCGAAAATTGGAAAATCTGAAATAATAACTAACTATTAAATTATAGGTATTGGAATTTCCTATCAAATTTGGTTGTTAGTGAACGTAACTAATATAAATTTATCCAAAGTTACAAATTATCCAAAATAACTGATGCGGTATCTAAACGAATGGAATGTAACAAATTAATAATAATAAATAATAATAATAAAAACGTTTTATTATTATTATTATTTATTTGATACATTCCATTTGTTTAGATGCGGCCTTCATTATTTCAGATAATTTGTAACTTCGGATAAATTGTGTGGAATCCGTCACCGCTCTCTGCCAGTCCCATGTGGGAATCCTCCACTGGTCTCTACCAACTCCCAAATATCTGGAAGAGTCTAGCAGCACATCTGTGTACAGTAAAACCTTGGTTTAAAGCCCCATACACACGGTCGGATTTTTTCATGGATTCTGTCCGATCGGACAATGTTGTTGAAAAATCAGACCATGTGTATGCACCATCGGACAGTGTACGTCGGATTGTCCGACGGACAAAGTCCTATCTCCTGCTGGATAGATTTGCCGACAACGCGGTCCGATCACACCAAATCCAATCGTGTGTACGGTTGTCCGACGGATAAAGTGCTACGCATGCTCAGATCACATTACAAGACCAAAGCTATTGGCTACTAGCCTCTACGTAGTCCCGTCGTAGGCAACAAACGTCACCACGTTCAGAATGATCGGATTTTCCGACAACTTTGTCCGACCGTGTGTACGCAAAACCAACATCGGACAAAGTATGACGGACATGATCCGACGGACCTGGTCCTCGGATAGTCCGAGCGTGTGTATGGGGCTTAAGAGTAACTTGGTTTGAGAGCGTTTTGCCAAGACAAGACAAATTTTTTAATAAATTTTGACTTGATATACAAACGATGTCTTGATATACAAGTAGCGTCACGTCACAACTGAATATAAAAGAGAAGAGAGGAGCCTCTAAGTGTAGCAATATGGTTACATTTAATGAAGGTACAACAATTAGCAACATATCGTTACACTTAGAGGCGCCTCTTTTCTCTTTTATACTCTGTAGCGACTGCTGGATTTTGCTTCAAATCCCCTTGTGGAGGCCTCCATTTGTGGATGGACATTTTATGGTTACACAACCTGGTCACATTGATATAATCTTTTTATATGGACTATAAACTGAAGGACTTATGAATAAATGGTTGTAGAACAAATCATTTGAGTTTCCATTATTTCTTATGGGGAAAATTGCTTTGATATACAAGTGCTTTAGATTACAAGCATGTTTCTGGAACGAATTATGCTCACAATCCAAGGTTATATTTTACAAGCTTTTTTGTGTATATGGCGGCATGAAAGAGGGGTGGAAGAGGACAATCTGAGTGATTACATTCTGCTGAGCTAGGTGTAAATAAAAAAGATGTCTGCATTCCCTTTGTCAGTCATTTCACGTTCCTATCCTATCTATTTCTCCTAAAACAGAGTGTGTACTGTATATACGTATGTCTATTTAGTGTCTATATATATATATATATATATATATATATATATATATATATATATATATAATATATATAATTAATTATATATATATATAAAGAATTAATTCAGCATAATAAAATAATACAATTCTGTAAAAAAATTCTTTACTATTATAATGCAATGTAATCATATGTGTTAAATATTCCTCTAGGTGGAGTTTGAGGAGAAGGACTTACGGAGGGAGATTAGTTATGCAATTAAAAACATTCATGGTGTCAGGTATGTTACTAGTTACTATGGTACTGCATTGTTATACTTTGGGAATAATTGGTAAAAAGTATGCTACTTCTGGGTCCATTTCTAAAGCAGTGGTATATCCTTACCACAGCTATACCATTGCTTTAAAAAATAAAATAAAATAGAGCACCTCACATTTATAAAGCACAGTGCTGGGCAGAGTATTCCCATTTGACCTGTCAAAAGCACATGACTGGTCTCTTATCCAATCATGGAGCTCTCACTGCAGCATTTTAGGGAAATTCAATTTCAGCCTTTAATTACAAGAATGACTAAATACACATTTGCAACCTACCACTTACATTTGCTATAACAATGGTGACAGTATAACTATAGATGTTATTTTGGGAAGGGATTTAAGGAATCAAAAAGCCCTTAAACCATATTAGTACGTAGCACAGTAAAGTTCACGTTTCATTCCATCACAAATAAGAATACGAGTGCAAATGGCTGTGTGACTCACCACCATAATGCTGCGACGCGGGCATTCCAATAATGAAATTGGCACATCTCGTGCATGCACAAGCTACACATGCAGTGCTGTGACTTAGTGGTTATGTTTCTACCTTGCAGAACTAGTGTCCATTTCAATCTGGAGCAGGACACTATCTGCATGGAGTTTGCATCTTCTCCCTGTGATTGCGTGGGTTTCCTCTGGTTACCCCGGTTTCCTCCCACACTCCAAAGACACGCTGGTAGGTTAGTTGGCTCCTTTCCAAATTGACCCTAGTATGTGTATGTATACATGTGCGATGGGGAACGTAGATTGTAAGCTTCTTGCGGGCTGGGGCTGATGTGAATGTACAATATATAGTATATTTAATAGTCGCGTAAATCGATGGTGCTATATAAACATCTATACTAAATAAATAGAGGTGTATCTGACTGCTTAGAGTTTACATGTGCAGGGAGTAGTGTGAGTGTTGCTGATTGGAGAGCAGTACCTATGACTGCACAGTGGGGGTGGGTTGAGCCACTGGAGATAGGCCGCTATTTACAGAGAGGGGTTCTTATCTGATATTATCCAACAGTCTGCTGCTGGAGAGCAGGAGTTTGGGTGGTACTGTTATAGGAAAAAGCTGAAACACAAAATACACAGATGGAATGCATAAATAGAAGTTGTTTTACCTGCCTAGGAATTAGTTGTTCTGTCTTCCTAGTCCTGAGATCTACACAGCTCTGCCCCACAGCACACCCTGTGTAACAGAGGAGGGGACTCGGTCTTTTCTTTTGCAGTTTCACTTTCCCTTACATGTCCTCTCCCAACCTCCAATATGTGACTAAACAGTGAAAGAAGAAGCAGCACACCGCTTTCTCCTACTGTTAGCATGCTCCTTGTACTGCAGCACACCTGATTGGTTCCTTGTACTGCTTCACCCTCCCTCTCATTTACTTCTGCTGTGCAGACTGTACAGAGAAGTGCAGGTTGCTGATACCATGTCAAATTCCGGTGCTTCCATTAAAACAAGCTGTATTTTATTGTGCCTTTTATATCTGCCCAGAGTTTAGGTGTAACTGTTAATGTATACTTGCTTTATCTTATTTGGATGTGCATCCTTTTACATTTGGATTGGAAAAAGCAAGGCATACTGAGAATATTGCTTGATCACAATTATAGTACATTTGTTTATTAGAAAGCAAATGGATGCGCTTAGAATTACATGCTGCATAGGTCAGGGAATTGTGTCAAGTCTAGTAAAGGCTGAATTCTGGACAGTTCCTATAGTTTAGTTTCACTGGGAAGAATCATTAAGGAGACAAAGCTCCATTTTCCCAAATATAGTATATATATGAAGGCTAGTACCCCTCGGTACAAAAGGGACTTTAAGGGCAAACTTTTTTTATATCAAGACACAAATATTATTCCAAAGGATAGAAAACTAGAAACATTTTATTAAGTAAAAAACACTGTCATAAACGAAAATAACAGTGATGCATAGAGTAGTATACAGTATCCATATATAATATAATATATAAACAGTAGAGCACTTCTCCTATAGCCAGACGCGTTTCGGGAAATTCAGGATAAATCCCTTCTTCAGGGACATGAGGGAGATAGTAATTGGAGATGTTCTGAAACAGAAAAAACAGACAAACTCTAGTCTTACAGAAAAAGAGCAAATGTCGAACATAGAAAACATCATGGCCATAAAAATATACATACCAATACTGTTTCATGGAATAAAACATTAAAAATTAGATGATTAAAGACGATACCAAACAGGTGTGAAGACATATATCCAAGCAGGAAAGATGGTTGCCCAAACACAAAACGTTAATCCTCAAGACTCGAGAGATCCCTCACAAGGGTCCCCAAAGGTGAAGTAAGTCCTCAGGGCAAAGACGTGCAAGCTAATATTGCTGCACTTGTTGAAAAAAGAGCAGAAATAACAAGGAAGTGAATGATTCAAAAATATTTTACAAAAAGAAAAAGGAAGACAAAACAGGAACATGTGATATGTAGCATGTATCGAGCATTGTTTGCATTTTATCAGTATATTAAGTATTTTAGTATAAAATAAAAATAATAGAATGAACTAAGACTCCTAATTATTGCGAAGAGACCAAAGAGTAAAAACAAATTGTATAATAGTTATGATTGCATACAATTAAAAGCTGTTTTTAAATACCTTGATGGAGAAATGGCGGTGTTTGTCTCACACAGGAACCCCAGAAGGCAGCATCCGCTCAGAGTAGGTGTGCCGACTGGGGCTATATAGGGACACCGGTGCATGCGCACTACAGAGCATGGCAACGTCACGTGCCATCGCAGCATGTAGGGATGCCGGCGCGTGCGCAGTGCAAGGGGTGATGACGTTACAAGACACCTGTTTGGTATCATCTTTAATCATCTAATTTTTAATGTTCTATTTCATGAAACAGTATTGGTATGTACATTTTTATGGCCATGATGTTTTCTATGTTTGACATTTGCTCTTTTTCTGTAAGTCTAGAGTTTTAGTTTATGACAGTGTTTTTTACTTAATAAAATTTTTCTATCCTTCTGGAATAATATTTGTGTCTTGATATAAAAAAAGTTTGTCCCTTAATGTCCCTTTTGTACCGGGGGGTACTAGACTTTATATATGTTCCTATAGTTTAGTAGACGTTATTGCTTTGTATTTTAGGACTTCAGTTATGAAATCAGTTTGTATTGTATTTCTTTTACAGAACTGGATTGTTTACTCCAGATAAGGCATTTGAAGCAATAGTGAAAAAGCAGATTGTGAAGCTTAAAGGACCAGCTCTGAAATGTGTTGACCTTGTGATGCAAGAGCTTCTTAATACTGTTAGGAAATGCAACTCAAAGGTAGATTTGTTTCTTTTCTTATGTCTAAGGGGGAGCTTGAGTTTGGCCTGAACCTGGGAGCTATTTTGTATTGGGATTTGTCTATTGTCACTGATCTTATGTCTAAGGGGGAGCTTGAGTTTGGCCTGAACCTGAGACCAACTGTGGAAAGGGCATTATTGACATTATGAGCATTATTATGACATTATTATGAGCCATTGGGTCATATTAGGTCATTGATGTCATGAGTATCCCTGCCTCTTTGTGTACATACAACTGTGGTTTAAGGAATGCCCTGGCCGCAATTGATTGGGCAGGAGTGACATCTACCTTCCGTGTTTGGCCTGAATAAAAGTTTGGTTCAAACCTTAGCTCATCCCTACTTATGTCTATTGAGTATACATACAACTGTGGTTTAAGGAATGCCCTGGCCGCAATTGATTGGGCAGCAGTGACATCTTCCTTCCGTTTTTGGTCTGAATCAAAGTTTGGATCAAACGTGAGCTCATCCCTACTTATGTCTATTGAGTATACACTCAGTGGCCTGAAAAGTAGACTATTTTTGATCCTTATAACAGCTGCCATGTTGTGGGAGCGACTTCAAAAAGGTCCTATGGTCTCATCCATGTTAAAGCCAACCATACACACATCAGTGTAGCCTACATATGTCAAAGGCTGATATAAGGATGCTCCCTTATATAGACGTTTCAAAGTTCATCGTAAAAATATTACCACGCTTGCTGTATCTGCCATAGGGATGACACAATTTAAACAGAAATTTTTGAACTAGATAAGATTTTTGTGCTGATGTTCCTTAGCGAAATGCAAACACCTTTGGTGGTTTACCATGGAAAGGAGAGGTACACTATGGGGTTGATTTATCAAAACCGGAGTGCAAAATCTGGTTTTATACATTAAATAGCCAAGAGCATGATGCATTATGCATTTTAGTATTGGTCTATATAATTTAAAGTCAATGAATGTCTGTTTAGTCGCATCATATAAAAATGGTAGGGATGGGTGTTGCTTAGTTGTTCAGGAGGTAATTGAAAAGATTATGATTTATTTTACAGGATTATAGACTAGGACTATACAGGTGATTTCCATCACCAGTTGTTAGCCATCATCTCATTAGCAGCACATTGATTTTTCTTAATTACAAGGGAATAGAATCAACAGTGAAACCCCAGTATAACATGTCTCTGCCAAATTGCCTAGTGCTGTTTTTTGGATGTTCTCCAGCATATTCTACCGATTAATGATTTTTTAAAAATTTGTTACAAACAGTGAGGACACTGTGTGGAGAGTGAACATTTTTTGCTTTTTTGACTAATTAAGGGGAGTGCCTAATTGCTCCCAGGTGTTTCAGGCCTATATAATTTTAAAAACCCTTTTCTTCTTACACTTTTAAACATTTTTTGAACTCTGTCCAAGTGGAACTTGTCTAAGTGGTGAGTTAAAACCAGGAGTTTATAACAGGAGGTTGTAACAGGGGTCATAGTACCTGTGCAGGGAGATCAACGTCAGCTGCTCACCCTATCGCCATCATTGGATCATCCGGTAAGGTAAATATTCTGGTAAGTAACGCAGGGACCACCACTTAGCAGTTGATCCAGGGACCAACATCCGACCGCCCCTCGGGGGGTCAGGAAGGAATTTTTTACTCTGCTACAGCAATTGGCCGCGCTAGTAGGGGTTTTTCGCCTTCCTCTGGATCAACGGGAGGGAGGGTGTAGGTCTACAGGGTTTTCCCACAGATTCGCAACATCTTCAACTAGCCTGCGCAAGACCGTTATCGCCTCAACAACAGCATCAGCGTTTTTTCAACGCATCATCTCGTCCACAGCAGGGAATTTTTTTGGAGCACCTCAACATGTGCAATTTCAAATACTCAGCAGAGTCCCTATGCAGACTAAGAAATTTGACCGCAACTCTACCGACCGACATTCAAAAAATATTACAAAAAGAACGACTACTAAGAATCGATCCACAAGCAACGATCAAACATAAGAAGACTACAACTCAACCGCAACAGTTAGCATGCGCTTTGATTAACACCAGATCGGCAGTCAAGCACAGGCACGAAATCCATGACTTCATCACACAAAACAACATAGATTGCCTCTTCATCACGGAAAGCTGGCTAACTACAGGATCCTAACCGAGCATCGGAAAGGAAAAAAAGGAGGCCTAGCAGTGATCTTCAAAGCTCATCTAGCTCTCGTCAAACCTACGGTACAGAACAAAGCAATGTTTATGGAGATACTTACTCTACAGATGCAAACCACACCACAAGAAACCATCCACATGCTGCTGTGCTACAGACCACCAGGACCAAAGACAAATCTACCGATACCACTCACGGAATTCATCTCGGCACACACCCTGAAAAACAACAAGATTCTGGTACTCGGAGATTTCAACCTCTGGGCGAATTCCACCGAAGACCCCATCGCCACCACCTGCATCAATCAACTGGAAGACCTAGGGCTTCAACAACTAGTAAAGGCTCCCACACATGGGTCGGGTCACATCCTGGATTAGATCGCAGAAGAAACTACATTCGGAAATCTTCAAAACCACACTAACACACAAAATGGGTACACTAAATCAAAACCACTCAACAGAACGAATACTCAGCTTCATAAACAAGGCACTTCTACAAACAGCAGACGCAGTCGCCCCGAAACATCGAGTACCCATCCGCAAGAAAAATTCTGGTTGGTTTAATGGCACGCTTACTCTACTGAAACGGGAACACAGAAGAGCAGAAAGAGCCTGGAGAAGAAACACCACAAAGGAAAATCACACAAACTACAGAATACTCACCAAGAGATATCATCATAAAGCAATTTTCACAGCAAAAAAAGAACATGTCTCAAACACCCTCTCAAAAGCCTTAAACCGACCACGGGAACTTTTCAAACTAGTCGCCCAGACTATGAACCCCACCTGCCTTGAGCCCCTAGGAAACGAAACTCAAGAATACTGCAACAAATTATCAGATTTTTTCATCAACAAAATAGACAACATTCAGAAAATAATTCAAAAAAAAAACAACAACCAGCTCTACTCAACTCAACCCAGGTAAGGAATTTTACATCCACAGCGCACAAGCACCACATTTTTCACTTACCCCGATCACAACGGATGAAACCAAAAATGTCATCAAGAGCCTCCGAGACAGCACCTCGCCAAACGACATCATCCCCACAAAACTCTTGAAAGAATGCTCCGACATTCTGGCCCCCGCTATCACACACCTAGTAAATCAGTCGTTCAAAGAAGGATTGGTTCCGAATTCCCTCAAGCAAGGCATCATCAAACCATTACTAAAGAAACCCAACCTCGACCCCAAGGATCCGAACAATCGCAGACCGGTAACAAGCCTGAACACCATTTCCAAGATCATGGAGAAAGCAGTAGTACAACAGCTTCAACTTCATCTGGACACACACAAGCTCCTAGACCCACTACAATCGGGCTTCCGCCCAGGCCATGGCACAGAAACGGCACTTCTGAAAATATGGGATGACGCCCTAGAAGCAGCGGATGAGGGAGAATCGTGTCTTCTGGTATTGCTGGATCTCAGTGCGGCGTTCGACACAGTGGACCACAACATGCTTCTCAGCCGCCTCAAGGAAGTGGCAGGAGTTACAGATGGAGATCTGCCATGGTTCGCTTCCTTCTTAGGAAACCGGTCACAAACAGTGAAACTAGGAGCCTTCACTTCGGAAACTCGGGCAATCACTTATGGAGTCCCTCAAGGATCACCATTGTCACCAGTACTGTTCAACATTTACATCCGACCACTCTTCAAAATTATTAGCAAATTGGATCTGTGCTTCCACTCATACGCGGACGACACTCAACTGTACTTCCGGATCACCGGACAAAAAGACCAATACCATGTGTACACAAGGAAATGCGCCTCAATACCTTTGTGAGAAAATAGAAAAATTTATTTTTATATACCAAACAACATCCGCATGGAAGAAAACCAGGCCTTCAGGAAAAAACTCAAGACCCACCTATTTTTATTAATTGCAGCTTTCTAATTACCCAAGGCTTCGAGATGAAACTGAAAGAATTGTCGCTCTATACATACGGGAAAGGGAGGGTAAAACCAAGGAACAGGCATGTATATGTATTTGTATGTATTTTTATCTGTATAAGTAACTACTAATATTAGGTATAGCTCATCCTAGTCAAGTCATTTATTCTCTTTCATTCTATACCTGTACTGTCATGACCAGCTCAGAAGACAGAACCCTCTTTTTTTTTGTCTTTGAAATCTTCATTTACTCCTATGTCAAGTTGAGGATTCAGTATTAAAAATTGGTAGTTGTCATACGTTGTGTTTGTTGTATACTTAATTCAGGGACATAGTTAGAAAAATGTATTTGCTAACAAACTGTCATCTTCTTCCTTCTGATTAAATGTGTATTGCATTTGTAAGTTATATCATGGATGCAAGACGTTGCATAAGATATGAAACCTACTAATACTAAAGCTGGCCCTAAATGTTATAGTCTAATGTAAAACAGACATTTTGAGAGTGGTGTATAACAAATTCTGTTGAGAAACTCTGTTAAAGCAACTTTAGTTGCTGCTGAGTGTTGTTTCTTGTAAGTGTGCTTGAACTCTGTGAATATCTGCAGATCGATTCCATATAATGTTGTTGTAAAAAAATTATTTTGGGCTATTTTTCCTCCTTTTTTTTCAGAGGGAGGTATAAACTAATCATAACCTGTATCTGCATTCCTTGTTTAGTAGAGATGTCAATCTCAGCTTCATCCACTAGATGGTGCTCCACATATAGCAAATATATGACCTGAAGTACCATTTGGAAAGAAGATGCCTTTGAGGTGCAGGGATGCTGTAGTTCACATAACTTCATCTTTTCATTTACCAACAGAGAAGTTAGGATTGATAAGCAAATGAGAAATAATTCTGCTTCTGGGGTTTGCAAATGGTACAGAATGTTTATTTTTTGTGTAATGTTGTTTTCTGTTAAATAGCAAACAAATATGTATTCCTGACACTGTATCTTCTCTCGGGGTTAAAAATATTTTACTGATTAATCTGATTAATCTGTGTTGTTTTTTTTTAAGGTTTTGCTGATAATTGATATACAGTTATCCTATATTAATACCAATCATGAGGACTTCATTGGCTTTGCTTAGTAAGTTGAAATTATTCAAATCATGTACATATGTACTGTATATTAGCACATCAGTATCCCATGTTTCAGTATGTGTGTGTGTGTAAAAAATATCTTAAATAAATATAACATAATACAGTGCCTTGCAAAAGTATTCACCCCCCTTGGCATTTTTCGTGTTTTGTTGCCTCACAATCTGGAATTAGCATGGATTGTTTGAGGATTTGCATCATTTCATTTACAGAACATGCCCACAACTTTGAAGATTTTTTTTCATTAATATTGTGTAGCAAACAACAAATAGAACAAAAAAACTGAAAAGGTCAATGTGCATAACTATCCACCCCCCTAAAGTCAATACTTTGTAGAGCCACCTTTTGCGGCTATCACAGCTCCCAGTCGCTTTGGATAGGTCTCTTTGAGCTTGCCACATCTTACCACTGGGATTTTTGCTTGTTCCTCCTTGCAAAACTACTCCAGCTCCTTCAAGTTGGATGGTTTGCGCTTGTGAACAGCAATCTTTAAGTCTGACCACAGATTTTCTATTGGATTTAGGTCTGGGCTTTGACTAGGCCATTCCAACACATTTACATGTTTTCCCTTAAACCACTCAAGTGTTGCTTTATCAGTGTGTTTGGGGTCATTGTCCTGCTGGAAGGTGAACCTCCATCCTAGCCTCAAATCACACACAGAGTGGTACAGGTTTTGCTCAAGAATATCCCTGTATTTAGCACCATCCATCTTTGCCTCGACTCTGACCAGTTTCCCAGTCCCAACTGCTGTAAAACATCCCCACAGCATGATGCTGCACCACCATGTTTCACTGTGGGGATTTCTTTGGGTGATGTGATGTGTTGGGTTTGCGCCAGACATAGCGTTTTCTTTCATGGCCAAAAAGTAAAATTTTAGTCTCATCAGACCAGAGCACCTTCCTCCATACATTTTGGGAGTCTCCCACATGCCTTTTCGCAAACTCAAAACGTACCATTTTGTTTTTTGCTGAAAGTAATTGCTTTCTTCTGGCCACTCTGTCATAAAGCCCAACTCTATGGAGCATATGGCTTATTGTCGTCCTATGTACAGATACTCCAGTCTCTGCTGTGGAACTCTGCAGCTCCTCCAGGGTTACCTTAGGTCTCTGTGCTGCCTCTCTGATTAATGCCCTCCTTGCCTGATCTGTGAGTTTTGGTGTGCAACCGTCTCTTGGCAGGTTTGCTGTTGTGCCATGTTCTTCCCATTAGGTTATGATAGATTTGATGGTGCTCCTAGGGATCATCAAAGATTTGGATATTTTTTTATACCCTAACCCTGACACAGGTGAACATCATTTCACTAATTATGTAACTTCTAAAGGTAATTGGTTGCTCCAGAGATTTTTATGCCAATTATAATTTTTTTATTTCTAAAAAATAGTTTTATGTATATATTTTTCTAATTTTAGAAAAAAACTTAGACTATTGTGTTCTGATCCATCACATATAATTCAGATTAAAAAAAACATTGAACTAAAGGCTGTAATGTAACAAAATAAGTAAAAAGCCAAGGGCGTGAATACTTTTGCAAGGCACTGTATATGTACTTCATTATAGTTTAAAGGTATACTCCAGAACTCTCTCTCTCTCTCTCTATAGATAGATACTAAAAAGTTTCCCCCACCCACCAGTAACATTCAAACCTGCACTGGAAGTTTGAATGTGATTGGTGATATAGGAAGCAGAGATGGAGTAGGTTCCATACAATAGGCTTAGAGACATACGCCCCCATTGACCATGCAAGGCAGTCACTGGCTTCTGAATACAATGGCTTACTTAGAACTACATGTGTAAACTTGTTCCCAGCAATTGCACTTTAAGACCGGGCATATATTTCAAACTTTTTGTTTACAAGTTAAAATAATATTTTTTTGCTAGAAAATTACTTAGAACCCCTAAACATTATATATTTCTTTTTCTAACACCCTAGAGAATAAAATGGGCGGTTGTTGCAATACTTTTTGCCACAGCGTATTTGCGCAGCTTACAAGCGCACTTTTTTTGGAAAAAGTTCACTTTTTTTAATTAAAAAATAAGACAACAGCAAAGTTAGCCCAATTTTTTTTTTATATTGTGAAAGATGATGTTACGCCAAGTAAATTGATACCCAACATGTCACGCTTCAAAGTTGTGCCCGCTCGTGGAATGGCGACAAACTTTTACCCTTAAAAATCTGCAACGTTTAAAAAATTGTACAGGTTGCATGAGTTATTGCTCTCGCTCTAACGATCGCAGCAATACCTCACGTGTGTGGTTTGAACACCGTTTTCATATGCAGGCGCTACTCATATGCTCGCTTCTGCACGCAAGCTCGGTGGACGGGGCGTGTTTAAAGATTTTTATTTATTTTTTCTTTTATTTTTAATTTTTACATGGTTCTTAAAAAAAAAAAATTGTGTCACTTTTATTCCTAATGTAAACATCCGTTGTAATAGAAAAAAAGCATGACAGCAAGACCTCAGATCTCATATTTACACTAAAATGCAATAAAAAAAAAAAAAATTAAATGTCATTTGAAAAAATAAATAAATGTTGCTCTAAGAGCATTGGGCGGAAGTGAGGTTTTGATGTCGCTTACGCCCTGCAGTGGTAAGGAGACGGGTGGAGGCTATCTTCCCCTCACTCATCTCCATACCTAACAGGGAGAAGGACCCGCTGCTGGCAGCTCCGGTAAGCAGTGGAGGGCACCAGAGAGCGGCGGGCGGGAGGGGGGCCCCTCTCCCGCCGTCGATAAAAGTGATCTTGCGATGAATCCGCCTCCGAGACCACTTTTATCCGAAAGTGGACCGCTCACTGAAGAAGAGAATACCGGGTTTAGGGTAGCTAGCTGCTGCCATAACAACGTTATCCCTCTTTGAACAGCCGCCGTATAATGACAGCGAGCGGTCCGTAAATGGTTAATTTAGGTAACAACACACAGATTATGTTACAGAACAATATATTATTTAACATAACATTCAAATTAGTCCTGGACGTTTGAATGTGATTGATAATGCAGGAAACAGCTAAAAAGTAAATTTAGCTATACACGTGTATATCTAATTTAAAGTAGAAGTCCACCCTAACACTAAAATCTCTGCATTTACAGACATCCACGATCTAACACTAACCTATCTAGCCCTGTAAAGAAGAAATCAGTATACATACCTTTTCTGAAGACGATCCGATCCCACGCTGAACTGTCAGCCGTGGCTTCGCTGTGGAGGTGGATGCAGAGGACACAGCTGACAACGCAATCCCCATAGTAAGTCTATGGGTGATGTCCCTTCCCATTCATTTCACAGCCGTTACTTGCTGTGTCCTTTGCGGAGCTTCCGTCTCTGCAGACCAGACCGGATTGGACTCCAAAAAGATTTGCATACTGATTTCTTCTTTACAGGGCTAGATAGGTTAGTGTTAGATTGTGGATGTCTGTAGATGTAGGGATTTTAGTGTAAGGGCTCTTTCACATGGACGTGCCCGTGTACGGAGCCCGCTCTGCACAGCGGGGGATCGCTCCATCGATCCCCCGCGGAGCAGGCAGATGACAGGTCTGTCTCTGCACTCTGTGCAGGGACGGACCTGTCAGAGTGCCGCTCTCCCCTATGGGGGATCAGATGACGACGGACCATAGAGTCCGTCGTCACCCTATCCGCAGACGGATGGAAAAATGGGGTTTTCCTCCGTCACACTTTTTCGGATCGGAGCGGGTCGGATGTCAGCGGACATGTCACCGCTGATATCCGTCCCTCCATAGGGGTCTATGGAGCGTCCGTGTAGGTCCGCCTAAAAAACTGACAGGCGGACCGTCCGTGTGAAAGGGGCCTTAGGCTGGACTTCTACTTTAACTGATTCCTCCATCCACACTTTACAGCACGGATGGACAAATCTCCTGTTGCAGCTATTTGTATTTTGTCAAATTACCCAAACAGCGTATGTCCAGGTTAGGTTACATACAGTGGGCTTTGAAATGTACACCCCTATTAACCATGTAAGGTGGTCACTGGCTTCTGAATGTGATAACTTACTGAGGGCTACAAAAGTAAACCTTTCCCCAGAAACTGATCTTTACTTTAATAAACACACAGCATTTGTTGCACAATGATATATTATTTTAAAATAATGTGGTATTACCTGGAATCCCCTTTAATAATACTGGATATGTGTTGATTTCAAATGATCAGACATTCCCATACATTTATAAAGGTAAATGTGCTCATTACCTAACATGATATTCAAAGGCTTCAATGTAATCATTTTAATAGTGCTCCACTAGCATTGGAATCCTGATACCTGTGGAGTGCTATGTACGTATGTTAAGCAAAATTCTGCCCAGTACGAATGTGCGTTTACATTGTTTTTAGCAGTGGTGTGGCGTAGTAAGGCCATATTGTCTCTTTATCAATAGATCCCCTTTGTGTAGAAAGCAAGCTTAGATTTCTTTTTTGCCTGCCTCCACAGAATCACTAATTAGGATATTCTAAACAGATGCAAAACAACCCTTTCACAGTTTTCATGTGATTGCATATAGATTCTAATTTTTTACCAAGTATTTAAAGATTATTAAAGCTGAACTATGTTCACCAAAAAAAAAAGAAAAAAAAATCAATAGCGCTCCTCCTTCCCTCCAGAGCAATCTAAGTTCTAGGACTCACGAATACCTACCCTGATAGCCAATGCACCAGTATGTTGATCTTCTGTTGGGATATGGGTGGATACTTCTAGCCGTGCTCACGGCCCATCTTTTGTTGTGGGTGCAACAAGATGATCTATTAAAGCAAACATTTCTAATCTGATAATACGAATATAAACAATTGATTAAAAGATCTCTGTAAAGAGTTGAATAGATAACTTACTAAAAGTCTGTCAATGACATACTGCTTTCATTCATTAGTGCACAGCAAAGATGCAGCCAGCAGAAGAAGACTTCAATGGGCAACCAGGTATGAACAGTTTTTTTCTAATGATGCTCAGATCTGTTCTTTGTATCTCCTCACATGTCATATAGGAAACCTGTGGAAGCCATATTTGACCTCTGAAAAATAGTTACTGTCATTTTTCTTCCCTGACAAGCTCCATAGCAGTATGTTAATTAGTAATCTCCACATCTATAGCCCCCTGTAAAATTATGAATTCTTAAATCTAAATGCACTGCCTTGCATAGCTAGCCTCCTCTAACTAGTAGGCATACCATGCATCCATGAAGCTTGTCAGGAAAATAAAATTACATTATTTGAAGCCAATTTCCAGTTCCCTGACAGCTTCATGACCATATTGTAAACGTATCTTTAAGGCTGGGTTCACACTATTGCGAATTGGATGCGGATTTCCCTGCAACCAATTTGCATAGCAGGAGATTGTGACCGGCTCTCTATGGAGCCGGTTCACATATCTCCGGAGTGGCTCCGGTGCAAATTGCACTGGAGTCCTGTGCCTCTTTTGGTCCATTTCAGATCCGAATTCAGCCAAAAATTCGGGCTGAAATCGGAACCTGACCTGGTGAATGAAGACACTCCAGACCCCCTGCTGTAAGCCGCTTCATGCTCTTGTATGAACCCAGGGGCTGGTCTTTTGGAGAGGTTGGCTCTCTCTAATCTATTCTGTGAGCACAAATAACAGAATGATAATATTATGGATGGAAAAAGAAGGTAATGCTTAGTTTAGGCTAAGACAAAGGATACCCTTAGCACTTTAAATAAATAGAAAACAGCGCAGCACAACACAAATAAGTCTCTTGTCCTAAAATATCAACACCAAACATAAAAAAGTGCTATACACATCTAATATAATTATAATGTGAAAGGAATTTGGTGCTTCACATATAGTGTAAATTAAAGTCCAATCAGTATATGTAATCACCACTGTGATACTGTGATCCAAATAATAGAAGTGATCCATGTTCCACCACCATACAAACTGGCTGCTCACCTCAAAGCCATGACCCCCTACATTTCCAGAAGGTCCCTCAGGGATAATGACTGACAGACTCTTGACAGAGCCTCACTCCTCTTTTCCCATAGCAAGGGTACACAGGTCCTCAGGCACTCAGGAACACTTGATTTATATGGGAAGAAATGGTAAGCACACAAGATTTAATACTCTCATTTTAACCTCCTTAGCTCCGGAAGATTTACCCCCCTTCATGACCAGGCCATTTTTTGCAGAGCTTTCTTTTTGTGGTATTTGATCACCTCTGCGGTTTTTAGTTTTTGCGCTATAAACAAAAAAAGGCCGACAATTTTGAAAAAAAAAAAAACAATATTTTTTACTTTCTGCTATAAAACATATGCAATAATAATAATAATAATTAAAAAAAATAATCAAATTTCTTCATCAATTTAGGCCAATATGTATTCTGCTACATGCTTTTAGTAAAATAAAAAATCCCAATAAGTATATTGATTATTTTGTGCAAAAGTTATAGCGTCTACCATCTATGGGATATATTTATGGAATTTTTTTTTTTTTTTACTAGTAATGGCAGCGATCAGCGATTTTTTAGCAGGACTGTGACATTGCGGCAGACAAATCTGACACAAATTTTTTTGGGGACCAGTGACACCAATACAGTGATCAGTGCTAAAAAAAAAAAAAAATGCACTGTCACTGTACTAATGAGACTGGCAGGGAAGGTGTTAACATCAGGGGCGATGAAAGGGTTATATGTGTTCCCTGGGAGTGCTTGCTAACTGTGTGGGGTGCTTTGAATGGGGAAGGCAGAGATCCCTGTCCCTGCTTATCAGAAACACAAGATCTCCATCTTCCCTTCTGACAGAACGGCAATCTGCCTGGTTTACATAGGCAGACCGCTGTTCTGTCTGCCCTGGGAATGATTGGCGGGTTCCAGCGGACATTTGCTCCCCCTGTGTCCAATCACATTGGCTCCTGCTGTGTATAATCACAATAGGAGCGGGTTGCTGGTGGCACATGTGCATCCAAGACCCGGCAATCAAAACCACGTACAGGTAAGTCATTTTGCGCTAAAGGGCCGTCCTGCTGCAGTAAATGTAATAGGGGCGGTTCTGGAAGCGGTTAAAAAGTTTAATAAATAAAATAAGAATATTGCACTTACAAAATAGAGCACTGCCGCCAGTGCTAGTTCAAATGGACGTATCAAACACTTATGTCAACTCTTGGCTCAGTAGTAAGATGGCCGCGAGATTATGTGACACCCAAGGCTCTGTCACCCTATACGCGTTACGTCCAAAGGCAGGGATTGTTTGATATGTGCATTTGAGCTAGCACTGACTGTTAAGATTAATAGACATTTAGATATGACGAAGAAGCAGATTCTTTGAAACGTTATCTCCATGTTCTGACGTCACTTCCAATGCGAATCTGAGTGTGTTCCACGCTGGTTCTGAGACAGATGTCAGGCCGGCTGTTCCTCTCCTCTCGTGATAACATCTACACACCACCGTCCATCGGGAACCCATTGAGTGACCACAGTAATATACTGTTATATGCCTATTGGTACCCTCTCGTGCGCCATTCTGTTTTGTCTGGAGGCAGTGCTCTATTTTGTAAGTGCAATGTTCTTCTTTTATTTATTAAACCTTTTTAACAGAGAGCATTGGATCTTTTGTACTTCCCTTTTCTTCCCATGTACAGTACATCTGGTGTTCCTGAGTGCCTGAGGACCTGTGTACCCTTTCCTATGGGAAAATAGGAGTGAGGATCTTCCAAGAGACTGTCAGAGCTATTATCCCTGAGGGGAACACTGCCTAAAGCGGTAGTAAATCCCGTTTTGTTATTTTTACCTAGAGGTAACCCTATAATAAGGCTTAAAGGGGTTGTAAAGGTTCATTTTTTATTTTCTAAATAGGTTCCTTTAAGCTAGTGTATTGTTGGTTCACTTACCTTTTCCTTCGATTTCCCTTCTAAATGTTTTTTTTCTTTGTGTTCTTAGTCTGAATTTCTCACTTCCTGTTCCTCCTCATAAGCTGTTCTGGCTGACTAAACACCGCTCGGATGATGGTGTGAAGTTTACTGAGGAGAAACAGGAAGTGAGAAATTGAGACAAAGAAAAAAACATTTAGAAGGGAAATCGAAGGAAAAGGTAAGGGAACCAACAATGCACTAGCTTAAAAGAACCTATTTAGAAAATAAAAAACGAACCTTTACAACCCCTTTAACTGTAGGTAAAAATGAATATCTCCTAAACATGCACCGTTTAGGAGATATTGACCCTGCATGCAGCCAGTGACATCAATGGCACATGTGCTCTAAAGGTACGGCATACCATACCAAAAAATGCTGGCTTTGTAAACAGCTTGTTATTGGAATAAACTTATATCTGGACTTGAATATTATGTAAATAATTTCTAGATTCAGTCATTACCATCACAACCCAGCGTAATTGTGGAATCCTTAAGTGTGCCAGCCAATATTCAGATTTTCCATATTTACACCAATGCCATACTATTGGATGATAATATTAATTTAAAATTCATATATAAAAAACCTTGGAGTTCCAGCACCACTAGCGCACTTCCCCAAGCATATGGGGCAAAGTATCCACTTTCCTCTGGAGCATAACCAGCATGTACTTACCTTCCAATAACTTTCATACCTTCCTTGATTTACCACCACCCTGCTCGAGAATCCTGTGAAAGGTTTGCTTTACTAAGCAAAGGCAAGAGCAGAAATATTGATGCTAGATCCCTACTCTACTAGTTCCACAATGTGATATTTCTGCTGAAACCTCATGACAAGTCAGCATCTTCTCTTATGTCTCTGCATCACCATCAGAATGCCATCAATATGATTTGTGAACAGGTTCCACATAAACATTTGATCCATAGACACAGTAGAAGTAAAAGATACACATACAAGTATTTGATTTAACATACAAGTATTTGATTTAGTCTCTGTTTCCTCTTCAAGATGGAACTTTGAAGCATTTCTGTTCCAAAAAAGTTTTTGTAATTATTATAATTTCTGTTTTACTTACTAGGATTTAAATAAAGTTTCTTCAACATGTTTAAAGTAAGTAAAATTTATGTTACTCAAGTCAAACAGCTTCAGATTGGAAACACAAAATAAAAATAATCGCAATGTCAGATTGGGTGCAAATTATTATTTTTTTTCTCTTAATTTCATAGACATGGCATCATATCACCCAGATGTGTTATGTACTGCAGATTAATAATTTGATGATTTTGTGATAATGTAAAGATATGAATTAAAGTGGGGTTCCACTGCCTCCGTGGTTTTTTTTTTTGCAGTAAATTCGAAATAATAAATGGTTTTAAAATGCTCACTCACGTCTCCCGTCCTTCCCGCTGTCATCCTATAATTTTCTCCTCCAATACTGTAGTTATAAAATCCCCGTACGGGGGTTTCATCTTGCCTGTGGGCATGTGAAACCCACAGGCATTCTCTTCCGGGATGTGCTGACGTTGTGCTGACGTCAATTTCCCATCATGCAACGCCCAGTGTCGCAGATCTCGCGCATGCGCATTAGACACGTTGCGGAGCGCCGTTCACAGCTTCTGTTGCCATCACAACAGGCGTCGTCGTCGGAAGTCCCGCCCTGTTGTGATCGCGATTCTAGACCTCGGCGGTGCTCAAGACTCCTGGGAAATGGTGACTCACATCTCCCAGGAGCCTTAGCGAGCCTTGCCGCCGAGGGAAGTGACGTTTTTAGCCCGGGCTAGCGCAGAGGCAGATTACGTGGGACCGCCTAGCAACAGGCAGAACTAGGTAAGTGACATTTTTTTTTTCTCCATTTATTTTTTTTGATGCGATTGTAGGCAGGTCTAAACAAAGTTATATTTATGGGGGAAACTCCACTTTAAAGATGTAAAAACATTATTTTTAACAAGTAGAGCATAAACATTTTTTGCTGAACTCACTTAAAACCATGCTGATTACTTTTTATATCATGTGTCTGTGTCTGTGATTGAATATACAATCGTTAATAAAATTGATGTTCAATGTTCTTAAATTTTTCCTTCTCTGGCTCCTCACCCAACCCTGATGCAAGCAGCAGGTTTGGCTCTTGGGAGGAGTAATGCAAATATCAAATGATGAATGGATGTCAATCTGGAGGTGTGGGCATTTTTAGACAGACAGCATTTGCCTTGTTAAAGTCTGCATGTGAGGCTGAGCATCCAAGACTGAAAGAACTGATGTCCAATGTATGGGAGGAAAGCGCTAGATGATGCTGCATATCCTTCAAACAGGAAATGAGGCGGGCTCTATCAGGGTTGCTGCAGCTTCTAATGAACAAGCTGTGAAGCTCACAGTGTGCAGTAAAATTAGAGAAAGCTATTTCAGTAGAGGAGAACAGTCTGTACAACTGTGCAAGACGGAAGGTAGGGCTGCAGTTCAGATTTACAATTAGATTTCAGGCAAAACCTGAAAAAAATAACTGTTCAGAACTTCAGTATGTGAAGTCAAAGTTGTATCCCAGACTCCTTTGTGAGTAGTCTGCTGATCTGAGAACCCTTGCTTTTGATCCAGAAGAACCAATTCCAGTTATAATCACTACAGGCTACTTGCTGTTTCACTCATATAGGAAATCTGATGTAATCTATGTGAATCCTAAGAAATTTCTCCCAGCAACCAATTAGCTTAAAACCTGCCTTAAAGTATCTGTCAAATAAAAACTGTAAACAGTGGGGAAGAGTTCAAATTCTTTCCGGCTGCTATCTGCAGTTCCATTTGAGAGATTTATTCTCACTTCCTGTCCTACTGACAACATTTACCAAGCAATAAGTGAGGGGAACTGCTTTACAATAACACAGGCAAAAAAATAAAAAATAAATTGTTTTCTTTAGTAGAATGGAGGATGGCTAGAACTGATCAGATTTTTATTTCTGTCTGTTGCATATTTTCCCCGACTTCTTATTTAGTGAAACCGTTGTCAGCAGGAAAGCAAGTGAGGGTAAAATGGAAGCCCAGATATCAGTAAAAACCTGACAGGAGCTCTAATCTTCTCCCCTCTATCCAAAACTAGAAGAAAGGTTTTAGGCTTGACATAAACTTCAAATGTTTGGCTATCATTAATAATACAGGAAACAGAGGATAGGCTTCAGGAAGTTCACACCCTGTGAAGCAGTGAGGTGCTCACTGTAGTCTTCCTGCAGTACGTTAAATACAACTACAAATAAGGTTACGGAAGTAGATTTCTGACTTACAGGCAATATATGGTGTTTTGTAAATGGCATCATTAGCTCACTGCTATGTTTCATTTGTTGCCTGGAATTGCCCTTTAACCTCCCTGGTGGTATGATTCTGTCTGGAATTTTGTGCTGAAAGCGGTACAATTATTTTGCATGGAAATTTGGCATTTTTATATTGTAGGGATGCAATTCTTATGAATAACTCACTTGAATCTGTCCGAACCAGAGTCTAGTAGACATCCCGGGTATGATAAAGTTTGAAACACAAAATCATAAATTATAATAAAATAAAAATATATATAAAAATGATTCAATAATGTAATCAAATCAAAAACACAGAAATTTGCTCAGTTGCAGAATAGTCGCTGTCATTAAATTTAGTGTTTGATGATAAATTGTGATTCTAATTTATTATCGTTGTTTTCTAGCTGGTCTAAAACCACTTTTGACATAAAGGGACACTTTTTGGTTGCTATGGACAATCTCCAGTTTCCAGGCAGAAAAAAATCTTTTTATTATATAAAATGACATGCAGGGCACTGGACAGACCACTAGGGACAAAGGGGATGTGTATTTTTTTGTATACAGTACTGTAATCTGTAAGATTACAGTACTGTATTTGTACTGTGTTTTTAAACTTTTTTGAATTTGGCGCCGATCTCCGCTCCCGTGCATCGTAACGTCGCAGGGAACGGAGATCAGCGGCACTCGGGCACTGTGTGAATCGAGCGAACAGACGGCTCGCTCACACAGCGGGGAGACATCGCAGGATCTAGGGGACAAGGTAAGTAACCCCCCCTGTATCCTGCAATGCAAGCCCGAGTCTGGCTCGGGGTTACCGCTTTTGGTATTGAAGTTCCTGCCCCGAGCCAGACTCGGGAATACCGCCAGGGAGGTTAAATCTTTCCCTGCCAGAGCCATTTTTGAATTGTTTGCATGTGTCAAATTTTAGGCCTGAAGATTAGTTAAAACCCCCAAGTATTATATATTTTCTGAAAACAGAGACTCTGGAGAATAAAATGTTAACTTTTCATGTCACATGATATTGGTACAGTTGTACGTTTTAAACGCATATTTTTATTACTCAATACATGAAAGTAAATTTTTGATCACTTAAACACAATATATTATTAATTTTTTTAGAAAATAAAAAAAGTGAGAGTACTTTGAGTAAACTGAAGTACGCTTCAAGCCTTACCGCTCTGTGACCGTGGAAGCGATCGTGCAGCTTTTCAGCCACCTGAATCCCTTTCATCAGAAAACTGATACAGTACATGCGTACTCCAAAACCTAAAGTGCTAGGATGGAGAATTATTGAGTAAAAACTGGATGAAAGGAATGTTGTTTCGACCAGTTCGTTCCCAGCTAAAACATCAAAGCTTCAATTGATTTGTTGGTTTGGACTACTTTTTTTTCTACTGTCAAGAGCGTATAGCGCTCCTGCTCCATCACAGTTGCTGGTCTCATTCCAGCATCCTGGTTTTGGCTATGATGCATTCTCCTTGTCTGCCTGTCCACCTGCAAGGTGATTGATATAGCCAGTCTCTGGGTGGAGACCAAACCTGATTTAAGCCAGCCAAACCTGTAATCTAATGCTTGTAAAAGCTTTTGTAACATGTGCTCCAAGCTCCCTGTTTGTCTGTCCTGCCTGCTAGTTTGGATTGCCTTGTTGATGACCTTGGATTGGATATTGAATATGCTCAGAACTCAGCCTGCCCTGAACCCAGACTGTCACCGATCATCGACCACTCTGTATGTCTGACAATCGCAAGTACCTTCCTGCTGTGCTCAATTCACGCCTGCCCTGGCGTGGTGGCCAGGCACTATAGCAGTGATGGCGAACCCGTGGCACGCGTGCCGCTGCCGGCACGCCGAGCACTGTCTGTGGGCACGCCATGAAATAAGAAAAGCACACAGTAAAAAATCGAATCGTCCACAACGCGCCGCAAACTACATCTCCCACAGTTCTGTAGGCTAGCCGTGATGTGTCCGAGTGGGCGTGACAAAGAATAAGCGCCCGGGGGGGGGGTGGCGGGGACGTGTGCACGCTAATCCAATCATAGAAGCCGTCTCATCCACACCGCACACAACATTAAACAAATCAGCGGTGACGTGCTGTGCATGACTGGGAGAACACGCAGCTGGGATCAGAGGAGACTTGCGGGCGGGAATGAGCTGCCAGAGAGACTGGAGACAGGTAAGATCAATGTGGAGTGGACATGTACAGTACAGTTACAGTTTTGACTAAATTTTGCACACTAAAGGTGTTAATTCGGTGAGTGCATGTGTCAGGTAGGTGGGTGCAATGGTCAGGTAGGTCGGTGCAATGGTCAGGTAGGTGAGTGTAATGGTCAGGTAGATGAGTGTAATGGTCAGGTAGGTGGGTGCATGTGTCAGGTAGGTGAGTGCAATGGTCAGGTAGGTGAGTGTAATGGTCAGGTAGGTGAGTGCAATGTGTCAGGTAGGTGAGTGCAATGTGTCAGGTAGGTGGGTGCAATGTGTCAGGTAGGCAGGTGCAATGGTCAGGTAGGTGGGTGCAATGTGTCAGGTAGGTGGGTGCAATGGTCAGGCAGGTGGGTGCATGTGTCAGGTAGGTGAGTGTAATGGTCAGGTAGGTGAGTGTAATGGTCAGGTAGGTGGGTGCATGTGTCAGGTAGGTGAGTGCAATGGTCAGGTAGGTAGGTGCAATGGTCAGGTAGGTGAGTGCAATGTGTCAGGTAGGTGGGTGCAATGTGTCAGGTAGGTGGGTGCAATGTGTCAGGTAGGCGGGTGCAATGATCAGGTAGGTGGGTGCAATGTGTCAGGTAGGTGGGTGCAATGGTCAGGGAGGTGAGTGCAATGGTCAGGTAGGTGAGTGTAATGGTCAGGTAGGTGAGTGTAATGGTCAGGTAGGTGGGTGCATGTGTCAGGTAGGTGAGTGCAATGGTCAGGTAGGTGGGTGCAATGGTCAGGTAGGTGAGTGCAATGTGTCAGGTAGGTGGGTGCAATGTGTCAGGTAGGTGGGTGCAATGTGTCAGGTAGGTGGGTGCAATGTGTCAGGTAGGTGGGTGCAATGTGTCAGGTAGGTGGGTGCAATGGTCAGGTAGGTGAGTGTAATGGTCAGGTAGGTCAGTGCATGTTGCACAATGCATTCTGAGCGAATCTGGCAGAATCGTACGTTTTTGGTCCCTTAGGGCTCATTCAGAGACGCCGGCAGGTTTAATTCTGTGTTGGCACTTTGAAAGAAAAAAGTTGGTTTTGCGTCGCGATTTGGGCACTCGGACTCAAAAAGGTTCGCCATCACTGCACTATAGCATTGTGTATAAGACCTGGGGGCAACTGAGTACCCGTAGGCCTGCTTGCCTTATGGGAAAGGGGGCTGCTATAGGTGAAGAACACAGAAGCTAGCTATAGTTTCTGACCATCTGCACTAGGGGTAGGTGTGACATCCAACCAAATTTATAAAATCCCCCCTTATTGTAAAGTCACCCATACTGTCTGACACACTATGAATCTTTAGGGATCTCTTCTATGATTGAGGGGGTAAAGGGAGGTAAAAGGCGCAATGCTTTGCTTGCTTTGTGCATCCTTATAGGTGCCATATCATATGCTGCCAGTGTGCCCCCCGTCCCCCGTCTGCACTTACCCTGTCTCAGTGGGACAGCTCCTCAATGCTCCTTGATGTCTTCTCCCATCCTCTCTTCCCATACTCTGCTATGATTGGACGCCTGATAGGTGTCCAATCACAGCGCCTGTCAGTTCAGCCAATCAGGTGACGGGTAACAGATCCCAGCACCCGATTGGCAGAGAGGCGGTTTAGTGTTAGGAAAGCGAATATAAATTTGCTTTTCTAACACAGCTGAGTGACCTGTGAGTGCCTTGCTGGATGCATGAATCTATCTATTGGTGCTAGAGGGGGTGGCAGGAGACAGGGGGCGGCGCCCGTGCGCCCTTATGGACGCATAGACACTGATGGCCTCCACAGTCACCAGCTCTCAATCCAATATGAATAGAGCACCTTTGGGGAATGGGAGATTCGCATCATGGATGTGCAACCGACAAATCTGCAGCAACTGCGTGATGCTATCATGTCAATATAGACCAAATCAGTGTTTGGAATGTTTCTAACACCTTATTGAATCTATGACACAAATAATTAAGGCAGTTCTGAAGACAAAAGGGGGTCCAACCCAGTACTAGCAAGGTGTACCAGCAAGTACCGTATATACTCGAGTATAGGCCGTCCTGAGTATAAGCCGAGGCCCCTAATTCACCACAAAAAATGGGAAAAATGCATTGACCCGTGTATAAGCCGAGGGTACAAAATACAGCAGCTACTGTAAGTGGAAAAGAGGGCCAGCAATGCCCATCTGCAGCTGCCTGTCCCCTGTACAGACCCCCCCGTGTCCCCATTGCAGCCTACCTGTGCCGATCTGCGGGTCCTGTGCCATCCGTCCTGTGCCATCTGTCCTTGTGCCCTCCATCCTGTGCCCTCCGTCCTGTGCCCTGTGCCTTCTGCCATCGGTCTTCGGTCTTCTGTCCCCGCTCTGTCAGCGTGTACAGCGCCATTGTAAAATTAAAAAGCCGCGCCTCCTCCTCGTCCTCGTCCGTGATAGGAGGAACGCTGTTTTCCCAGCAGTCAGTGTGCAGTGTTCCGCCTATCACGGATATTCTCTCATCCTCGTCCATGAGATGAGAATGACAGGACATCCGTGATAGGCGGAACACTGTACTGCTGGGAAAATTAGTGTCCGCCTATCACGGACGGGCGGGAGGAGGCGGCGCGGCTTTTTAAAACTGCCGTCTGTCTGCATGACAAGCTGTTCATGTAGGCAGACGGCGGTGACTCGAATATAAGCCGAGGGGGGGGACTTTCAGCCCTAAAAAATGGGCTAAAAATCTCGGCTTATATTCGAGTATATACGGTATATATGTGAAGAGCTGCGTAAATTGACAGCACTATAAAAATACCTCTAATAAATACATTTAAAAAAAAAATGACCAAATAGCCATTGCCATATTTGGGTAACGGTGTCAACCAACACCCATTTATTAACATTGAGCTTTCAGACTGGAAATATTTTGGCAAGCAGCTGAATGGGGCGGGGGATGCATCATTGACCCACTGGCACCCTAGCAACCCATGAGCCCTGAGCAGGAAACTGTCAATTTCATGACAGCTTTCCAGCACATACATGCCCTAGGTATTTTCTCATTGTGTGCCAACTCTAAATTGGTCTTAAACCGTGTTCCGCCAGGGGGAAAAAACATTTAAGTCACCAGCTACAAATACTGTGAGGGCTGGTGCTGCGGTGCCATCTCCTGGAAGTGGGGAAGGGTACCTGTCAAAAACAGGTACCCATTCCCCCATCCCCCACCAAATGTGTCACCAGAGGGGGGAAAGGAAGCAGATCAATGGAAGTTCCACATTTGGGTGGAACTCTGCTTTAAGTACTGCCAGTTTCCTAATCTAAAACCTGTTGTTAATTACTTTTGCATTTTTCGTAGTCAAATTATCAGAATATTTAACCTCCCTAGCAGTATTGCCGAGTGTGGCTTTGGGTTCATTTTCATTACCAAAAGCGGTAACCCCGAGCCAAACTCGGGATTGCATCGCAGAATCATGGTACCGGTCACTTACCATGTCACTGGGATCCTGCAATGTCCTCCCGCTTTATCCTCTGCCCGATGTATTACTGCTCTGGGCTCCGTTCTCTGCAAGCGACGCATGGGTGCGGAGCCCGGCGGCAAATTTAAAAAAGTGAAAAAACACATAACACACATAATACAATGTAATCTGTATATTACATTACTGTATCAAATCATTTCACATCAGTTTTGTCCAGTGCCCTGCCTGCACTTTTATATTATATACTAGGGATGCACCGATACCGATACTAGTATCGGTATCGGTGCCGATACCGAGGATTTGCCTGAGTACTTGTACTCGGGCAAATGCTTCCGATGCTTTACCCGATACCGGAGGTCAGTGGGCGGGCGGAGTGGGTGGGAGAAGGCGGAGCGGAGCGCGGCACAGTCAGAGTGCAGCGGAGCTTCGAGAAGGTAAGCCTTGCAGCCTGTTTAAGCCTGGCAGGGGTGTGGGTCACTCACAGGCGGGTGTAGCCATGTGCAGCTGTGTACATCGGTGACTGGCCATCAGAATCGTAAACGGAAGTGACGGCCCGAGTCTCCGTCAGAGGCTGTACATGGCAACGCCCATCTTGGTACACCCTGAACTCGGCCTCAATAGCCTGCAGTCACAAGGCGGCAGCAGACATCTTGTTACACCCAGCCCATATAGTTCACTAACTATATGGGCTGGGTGTAACAAGATGTCCGCTGCTGCATTATGACTATGCTTACTGAGGCTGAGTGCAGGGTGTATCAAGATGGGCTCTTGTCATCACTTGTGGATTTTATTGTATCATGATCATCATGCCATATATTAGTGCCCATAAGTGCCACCTATCAATGCCCAATGCCCATAAGTGCCAGCCATCAATGCCGCATATCAGTGCCCATCAGTAAGTGCCAGCAGTCAGTGCCACCTATCAGTGCTGCAAATCAGTGCCACATACCAGTGCCACCTATCAGTGCCATAAGTGCCAGCCATCAGTGCCCATCAGTAAGTGCCAGCAGTCAGTGCTGCAAATCAGTGCCACATACCAGTGCCACCTATCAGTGCCATAAGTGCCAGCCATCAGTGCCGCATATCAGTGCCCATCAGTAAGTGCCACCTATTAGTGCCCATAAGTGCCAGCCATCAGTGCCGCATATCAGTGCCCATCAGTAAGTGCCACCTATTAGTGCCCATAAGTGCCAGCCATCAGTGCCGCATATCAGTGCCCATCAGTAAGTGCCAGCCATCATTGCTGCATGTGTGTCCATCAGTCAGTGCCACCTAACAGTGCTGCAAATCAGTGCCCATCAGTCAGTGCCCATAAGTGCCAGCCATCAGTTCTTCATAATTATAAAGAAGATATCGTTAGTCTGTATTGTGCTTTGAAAACGGTCACTTGACATTAAAAAAAAGTATCGGTAATCGGTATCGGCGAGTACTTAAAAAAAAGTATCGGTACTTGTACTCGGTCTTAAAAAAGTGGTATCGGGACAACCCTATTATATACTGTTCTTTCTGCGTGGAAACTTGAGAAAGTCCATGGCATCCAAAAAGCATCCCTCTACATCAAAAGCGGTTTTAGACCAGCTAGAAAACAGCGATAGTGAATTATGCCCCGTACACACGGTCAGAAATTCCGACCACAAAATCCGTCGGATTTTTTCCGACGGATTTTGTCCGACACTGCTGTTGCATACACACAGTCGGACAAAGTTGTCTGAAAATCCGATCATTCTGATCGTGGTGACGTTCGTTGCATACAACGGAACTAGGTAGAGGCTATTAGCCAATAGCTTTGGTCTCGTAATTTGATCTGAGCATGCGTGGCACTTTGTCCGTTGGAATTCTCTACACACGATCGGAAAGTGCGATCGGATTTTGTTGTCGGAAAATTTGAGAGCAGGGTCCGATGTAGCCCACACACGGGCGGATTTTCCGACAACATGGTCCGATCGGAAATTTTCCGTCGGAATTTCCGACCGTGTGTATGGGGCATTAGAATCACTTGCAGAATTGAGCGATAGGGATTTGTGGGAAAATTCGCCATCAGACACTGAAAGTGACGACAGATTCTGCGACTGAGCGAATTTCTGTGTGTTTGATTTGATTACATTATTGAATACAATTTATTATTATATTATTACTTTTTTAAATGTATTTATTATATTATAATTTATGATTTTGTGTTTCAAACTTTATCATATTCTGGATTTCTACTAGACTCTTGTTTGGACAGATTTAAGTGAATAATTCATAAGAATTACAGGCCTACAATATAAAACACCAAATTTTCATGCAAAACAATGTAGCGTTTTGACATTCAAAAATCAGACATACTGGTAATCATACTACCAGGGTGGTTAAGTGAACCAACCTGAATCTGTTGACCGTTTTGAAACTCTTACCAAAAATTGTCTCAAGACTTTCACGAATAGGGCCCAGGCCATTTTATAGGGGCCATAACACCAGAAAAGAGTGGCAAATGTTTTAATGACTCACGAATAGGGCCCAATTTATGTGAACAATTACATTGACATTTAGGAAGATCTGAAGAATTCTTGTCCACAGCTATTTCTACTGTGGTTCTCTTTAGTCTTTAGTGCAAAAATTACAGCGAGCATGCTGTACTCACATTGTCTATCTAACATGTTAGTCTATAATTAAATGATGATGTTTTCTTTCTTCTTTAAAGGAATAGTTCACCTTTACCACAAAACTGCCTATGCAGATAAGGGGCATCTGTAGATAAAAACGAAATGGGCAGCTCTGACTAAAGATGATGGTGTAGGCCATTTACATACCTTAGGAAGCCTGACTGGAATGCTCCCAGGACGTTGCTAAGTACTCCCACAACGTTGCTAAGTGAGGCCTAGTCATCACTGCTCACCTCCACCATCACAGGAGTGAGCTCTCAAACGCTGAGCTCAGAGCTACTGCATCAGGGGAGAGAAAGAGCTTGTCCTCACATGAATCAGAGAAAGAGCTCACTTCTGTGATGTTGGAGGTGAGCAATAATGACTAGGCCTCACTTGGCAACGTCCTGGGAGTATTCCAGCCAGGCTTCATGAGGTATGTGAATAGTCTACACCTATAGCAAAGGTATTATTCATCTTTAGTCAGAGCTGAACAGTTTGTTTTAATCTACAAACACCCCTGCCCTGCATAGGCAGTTTTTTTTTGTAAAGGTGAACTATCCTTTTAAATAGAATTCATGCTTGTCCTGTAGGAAAACTGTCTTCTGTGCCTGTGTTAGAATGCCTTGCAGTAAAGGGAATGTGGCTGCCTCTAAGATTTTGTGGTGCCAATATAAAATGTTTAATGTAAAGTGCTATTAATAACTTTCACAAATACTGTATGCAAGCAAAAGTATGCAAAAAATATGTGTCTAAAAGCGCCTTTCATAAACAGGGTATTGCTTCATCGAGCATTTTAAGCTAAAGCAGCAGTTGTCAGTTTTCCTCTGTGGGAATTGCTGGACAGGAAGTCTTCGCTATGTAGACATATGTCACCCATAATTCTTTTAGTATCTAAAGTATCTTCACTTCTAAAACGTTTCTAAAGCCTTTATATGTTTATCTGTGAATACTTAAAAGTACAGTTCTGTCAAAACTGAAAACGAAGCCATTAACTGCTTATAGGAAAAATAGAATCTGGTGCAGCTGTGCATAGTAACCAATCAGCTTCCAGTTTTATTTTTTTCACCAAAGCTTAACCGCTTCAGCCCCGGAAGAATTTACCCCCTTCCTGACCAGAGCACTTTTTGCGATTCGGCACTGCGTCGCTTTAACTGACAATTGCGCGTGGCTGCGTGGTTTTGATTTTTTGCGCTATAAACAAAAAAAGAGCGACAATTTTGAAAAAAAATCATTATTTTTTACTTTTTTGCTATAATAAATATCCCCAGTTTAGGCCGATACATATTCTTCTAGATATTTTTGGTAAAAAAAATTGCAATAAGCAATTATTGATTGGTTTGTGCAAAAGTTATAGCGTTTACAAAATAGGGGATAGTTTTATGGCATTTTTATTAATATATATATATATATATATATATATATATATATATATATATATTTTTTTTTTTTTTTAAATGGCCACTATCTGCGATTTTTATCGTGACTACGACATTATGGCGGACACATTTTTGACACATTTTTGACACATTTTTGACACATTTTTGACACATTTTTGACACATTTTTGACACATTTTTGACACATTTTTGACACATTTTTGGGACCATTGTCATTTATACAGCAATCAGTGCTCTACAAATGCACTGATTCCTATGTAAATTACACTGGCAGTGAAGGGGTTAACCGCTAGGTGGCAGTGTATGGGGTTAAGTGTGTCCTAGGGGCGTGTTTCTAACTGTGGGGGGGGGGCGTGGCTGTGTGTGGCACATCACTGATCTCTGCTCCAATCACAGGGAGCAGAGATCAGTAACAGAACAGGGAGATGCTTGTTTACATTAGCATCTTCCCGTTCTTCCTCACGTGAGGCGATCGCGGGTATTCACGTGGCGATCAAGTCTGCGGGACCCGTGACCCCGACTCACGCTGGCAGCCTCTTAAAGGGCAACGTGATTTTGCCTGTATGTGCCCTTCTGCCAACGTATATCGTCATGAGGCGGTCATCAAGCGGTTACTTGAACAAGCTGAAGTTAGAAGCTGATTGGTTACTATGCACAGCTGCACCAGATTCTGTGTGCCCCAGTTTTAGTAAATCTCCCCCACAGTCTACCCAGTAGTAAGAAGTAGAACTAAAAATATAAAATGCACTGGTCCAAATCATTTGATGGAGGTGGGGATTATGGTGTGGGGTTGTTTTTCAGGGGTTGGGCTTGGCCCCTTAGTTCCAGTGAAGGGAACTCTTAAGGCATCAGCATATCAAGACATTGTGGACAATTTCATGCTCCCAACTTTGTAGGTACAGTTTGGGGATGGCCCCTTCCTGTTTCAACATGATAGTGCACCAATGCACAAAGCAAGATCCATAATGACATGGATGAGCGAGTTAGGGGTGGAGGAACTTGACTGGTCTGCACAGAATCCTAAACTCAACCAGATAGAACAACTTTTGGATGAATTAGAGTGGAGACTGTGAGCCAGATCTTCTCGTCCAGCATCAGTGCCTGTGCTCACAAATGCGCTTCTGGAAGAATAGTCAAACATTCCCATAGACACACTCCTAAACCTTGTGGACAGCCTTCCCAGAAGAGTTGAAGCTGTTATAGCTGCAAAGGGTGTGCCAACTCAATATTGAACCCTACAGACTAAAGCCCCATACACACGGTCGGAAAATCCGACCACCAAATCCATCGGATTTGGTCCGACGGATTTTTTCCGACACTGGTGTTGCATACACACGGTCGGACAAAGTTGTCGGAAAATCCGATCATTCTGAACGTGGTGACGTTCGTTGCGTACGACGGGACTACGTAGAGGCTAGTAGCCAATAGCTTTGGTCTTGTAATGTGATCTGAGCATGCGTGGCACTTTGTCCGTCGGAATTCGCTACACACGATCGGAATTGGTGTGATCGGACTTTGTTGTCGGAAAATCTATCCAGCAGGAGATAGAACTTTGTCCGTCGGACAATCCGATGGAAACTGTCCGATGGTGCCTACACACGGTCGGAATTTCTGACAACATTGTCCAATAGGACAAAATCCATCGGAAAATCTGTGTGTATGGGGCATAAGACTGGGATGCCATTAAAGTTCATGTGCGTGTAAAGGCAGGTGTACCAATACTTTTGGTAATATCGTGTATATACCCATTTAAAACAGGTGCTCTTGAACTTTTCAATGTGAGGACGCAGTTGAAAGTTGAAAGTAGAAAGTTGTTACCTCGGGGCGTGTCCAAGATGGCAACCTAAGCGGCCACATACTACTGAGCTCTGCTGGCTGACCCCAACTATTATCTGTCTCCTGGGCACTATTTTAATCTAGCCGCGAGTGGTTTCTACCCAGATGCTAAGGAAACCCCTGGCAGAGGAAAGCAGCTCAGATTCCCACCGATCGAGGAGGTACAGCTCCCGTCTCCTGCGGCCCGTGTGGAGCCTTGTGGCATGTGGCGGAGCAACATGGCGTCCCAGACGGACCCGCTGGAGGACACCTCTCTTCTGCTGAGCTTTGTGGCGGACATAATGTCGGCAATAGCTACTTGTCAGGGCACTTTAACAACTAAGATTGAGGCGATGCAGCTTGAAATGGGTCTCATGGGGCAGCACATTGACAAGCTCCGCTCCCGGGTGTCTGAAACTGAACAGCATGTGAGCCTCACTGAAGACATGGTAAAAGAGCACTCCTCAGCTCTCCGTACCATACAGACCAAAATTAAAGCCTTGGAGTACAAGGTGGACAACGCCGAGAACCGTAACAGGAGGAAAGACCTGCGTATTGTGGGGCTGATGGAAGGTGTGGAGGGCCTCTACCCCACAGTGTTTGTGGAAGATCTCCTGCGTTCACTGCTACCTAATGCCATTTCTCCCCATACTATATGGTGGAGAAAGCATACCATGTCCCACCTAAGCCTGGACCTGTGGGGTCTCCCCCACGCACATTCATCCTATGCTTCCTCAACTTTCGAGACAGAGACGAGGTGCTTCGGGTGGCTAGGGTGCAGGGAGAAGTGCGCTATCAGAATGGCAAGCTGCTCATCTTCCCGGACTACTCCATAGAGACCCAGAAGCTTGGAAACGCAACATCAGGTACAGTGTCCTGTTCCCTGCATGTCTCCGGGTCCAGGATGGGGAAGCTGTCCAGTTTTTCACCTCTCAACGTGAAGCTTCCTCCTGAATTGATACCCTGCCACCTCAAGGATGATCAGGGTCAAAGAGAAGCACCGGTCAGTGGGGGGGGGGGGGGGGGGGGGGGGGGGACAAAAGTCTTCTCTCCCTACTTCCTCCTGAGTTTGAATGCCTGACCGCCTTGTTATATTGGACCCCATCTTTGGTCCACTAAGATGGTTGTTAGGGGTGTCTCACATGCCTCGGCACTATAGTGCCTGTGCTATCCAGGCCCCGTGACTGTTCAAGCCCTGTGCCCCTGTTTTCAGGAGAAGTTTATTTTCAGCATAATACTACTGTTGTTCCCCTTATGGGATCTCCCTTTTGTTATCTGGAGGCTCAACGATGCTACTGCTGCCTCTAGTGCCTACACATGTTTTAACTCCTGTACTGCTCTGGAGAACTACTAATACCCTATGCGTAACCATATGCTGTTTATTGGTTGCCAGCATCTTCGGTGTATTACTGGTGATCAGCCCTGTGAGCTGATCCATCTGGCTCACGTCCCTCTGTTTCCTAACTTGACCTAACGGACTGGTTGTCTGGTGTTTGGGATATTATGCAATCCATGTTTGGGACGGGGATGCGGGGAGGGTTGTTTTGCTCCCTGAGGGTGTGGGAAGGTTGGGAGCACGGTTCTGTTTTGTTCTAAAAGTTTTTTACTCATTATGTTCGGTGCTTTATGCTCTTTCTAATGTCCTATATTGTAGTCTACAGACCTACCTTATTCACAATGTGCTATTTCTTACTGATAATGATGTCTCTCCCGTGCACGATCTGATTTGCTTGCTGCTGATGGCCTATGCCATATCATTTGTGGATCTATTATAATTTCATGGAATGTCCGGGGTCTTAACTCGGCAGTGAAGCGATCTTTAGTGTTTAAGTTTCTTCAAAAGTACAATCCACACAAGTATTCTGCAGGAGACTCCCCTCCAGGGCTCAAGGGTTAAGGGAATCCGTCGGCCCTGGGTTGGCTTGCATTACCATGCAACTTATTCTAATTATGCCCGAGGAGTTAGTATTCTCATACCGAGGTCCCTGTCCCTTCAAGTACTGGAGGTGCGCACAGATCCGGCCGATGTTATAATTCACGCCTGCATTTATGGTAGAAACATGGTTCTAGTGGGACTGTACCTGCCACCCCCACCATCAGTTCCTATCTTGAATGATATTATGCAAATTGCTTTAGGCTATGACACATCAGCCATCATTCTGATGGGAGACTTTAATATGGCTCCCTGCCTAGGGCTGGACAGACTGCGGGGTATGAGTCTGCCCTGACACAGTGGGCTTCCACCTATGCCCTCACAGATGTGTGGCGATGCTTGCATCCGAATGCTAGTGAGTTTACGTGTCAATCGATTACCTACAAGACCTTGTCATGGTTAGACCTGGCCTACGTTTCCCATGTGGCTCTCCCATGGGTTGATGAGGCACGTACAGTGCCTTGTAAATGTATTCACCCCCCTTTGGCTTTTTACCTATTTTGTTACATTACAGCCTTTAGTTCAATGTTTTTTTTTTAAATCTGAATTATATGTAATGGATCAGAACACAATAGTCTAAGTTAGTGAAGTAAAATTAGAAAAATATATACATAAAAACAATTTTTCAGAAATAAATAAATGATAATTGGCATGTGCGTATGTATTCACCCCCTTTGTTATGAAGTCCATAAAAAGCACTGGTGCAACCAATTACCTTCAGAAGTCACATAATTTGTGAAATGATGTCCACCTGTGTGCAATCTAAGTGTCACATGATCTTTCATTACATACAGTATACACACCTTTTTGAAAGGCCCCAGAGACTGCAACACCTAAGCAAGAGGCATCACTAACCAAACACTACCATGAAGACCAAGGAACTCTCCAAACAAGTAAGGGACAATGTTGTTGAGAAGTACAAGTCAGGGTTAGGTTATAAAAAAAATATTAAAATCTTTGATGATCCCTAGGAGCACCATCAAATCTATCATAACCAAATAGAAAGAACATGACACAACAGCAAACCTGCCAAGAGACAGCCGCACACCAAAACTCACGGACCGGGCAAGGAGGGCATTAATTAGAGAGGCAGCACAGAGACCCTGGAGGAGCTGCAGAGTTCCACAGCAGAGACTGGAGTATCTGTACATAGGATGACAATAAGCCATACGCTCCATAGAGTTGGGCTTTATGGCAGAGTGGCCAGAAGAAATCCATTACTTTCAGCAAAAAACAAAATGGTACGTTTTGAGTTTGCGAAAAAGGCATGTGGGAGACTCCCAAAATGTATGGAGGAAGGTGCTCTGGTCCGATGAGACTAAAATTCAACTTTTTGGCTATCAAAGAAAATGCTATGACTGGCGCAAACCCAACACATCACTTCACTTCACCCAAAGAACACCATCCCCACAGTGAAACATGGTGGTGGCAGCATCATTCTGTGGGGATGTTTTGCAGGAGTCAGGACTGGGAAAGAGTTCAGAGTTGAGGGAAAGATGGATGGTGCTAAGTACAGGGATATTCTTGAGCAAAACCTGTACCACTCTATGTGTGATTTGAGGCTAGGACGGAGGTTCACCTTCCAGCAGGACAATGACCCCAAACACACTGCTTAGGCTGCTTTCACACTGAGGCGCTTTGCAGGTGCTAAAGTGCTAAAAATAGCGCCTGCAAAGAGCCCTGAAAGAGCTGCTCAATGCACTCCAATGTGAAAGCCCTGTGGGGTTTCACATTGGAGCGGCGCACTTGCAGGACGGTCAAAAATGTCCTGCAAGCTGCATCTTTGGAGCGATGTAGGAGCGGTGTATTTACCGCTCCTAAGGCGCCCCTTCCCATTGAAAACAATGGGGCAGCGCTGCAAACCCGCCTGCAAAGCGCAGTGCTGGAGCTGCACTTTTTCTGGCAGTTTTAACCCTTTTTCGGCTGCTAGCAGGGGTTAAAACTGCCCCGCTAGCGGCCGTATAGCGCTGCTAAAATGACGGTAAAGCTCCACGCCCTAGTGTGAAAGTAGCCTTAAGCAACACTTGAGTGGTTTAAGGAGAAACATATAAATGTGTTGGAATGGCCTAGTCAAAGCCCAGGCCTCAATCCAATAGAAAATCTGTGGTCAGACTTAAAGATTGCTGTTCACAAGCGCAAACCATCCAACTTGAAGGAGCTGGAGCAGTTTTGCAAGGAGGAATGGGCAAAAATGGAGACTTATCCAAAGCGACTTGGAGCTGTGATAGCCACAAAAGGTGGCTCTACAAAGTATTGACTTTAGGGGGTGAATAGTTTTGCACATTGACTTTTTCTGTTATTTTGTCCTATTTGTTGCTTGCTTCGCAATAAAAAAAAACATTGTTAAGGTTGTGGGCATGTTCTGTAAAATGTAATTATGCAAATCCTCAAACAATCCATGTTAATTCCAGGTTGTGAGGCAACAAAACACAAGAAATGGCAAGGGGGGTGAATACTTTTGCAAGGCACTGTATACTCCCCTGCGGTGTGTCTGATTATGCCCCAATCAGTCTGACCATCTCCCTCTCTGACCCCCTGGTCTTAGACTTTGGCGTCTGTCCAGGTTCTGGGCATGAGATGACCGATTGCAGGAACCCATAGCAGAGTCCCTATCCACATACTGGAATGTAAATGGAGATACGGAGTCTCCTCTGGTGCAATGGGACTCCATTGCGATGCTTCAGAGGGCATCTTCCCTCTCGTTGGAGCGTCTGGAGGCTGAGGTGACTGAGTTAGAGGCGGAGTATGTAATGTCTCCATCCTCGGATAGGTATAAATCCTGGCAGTGTGCTCTGAGTCAACTTTCCCTGCTCCCTGTGGAGAACACTAAGAAGGCCATGTTATACACCCGGCAGAGAATATTTGAATATGGTGACAAGAACGGCCGATTGTTGGCCTGGGAACGGCCGCTTGTTGGCCTGGTTGGCTACGACCCAAAGCCCCACGACTTATATTGTGAGTGTATAGGATGCAAATGAGCTTCCCCTTGTGGCCCCAGAGAGTATAAATGACAGTTTTCTGCAATTTTTCGAGGAACCTGTATAAGTCCAGGGTTACTTACTCATTGACTGAATTAGCGGACTTCCTAGACTCACTTGCACTTCCAATGTTGGCCACAGCTGCCAGGGAACGATTAGATGAGGACATCTCTCTGGAGGAGTTTCAGACTGCTATAGGACGAATGCAGGTGGGTAAGACTCCTTGCTCTGACGTTCTCCCGACCGACCGAATTCTACTCAAACTTTACTGAACTTGTAGCCCCTAAACTTACAGCTCTGTTTTCTGAATTATCATCTCTCGACATGCTTCCCGAGTCTTTGGAGGGTTATTCTCTTAATCCGTAAGTCTGGTAAGGATACTCAGGTTTGCGCCTCTTATAGGTCTATCTCGCTTCTAAATGTTGATACAAAAATCTTGGTGAAGGTCCTGGCTACCCGCCTTGCTATCATTATAGAGGACTTGATTCATATTGACCAAACGGGGTTCAGGCCGGGCAAGGGAACAGACATTAACCTACAACGCCTTTTTCTTAATGTCAGGGCTCTAGCCGCCCTGGGCACCCTAGCCGGAGGGTGCGCGGGCACCTGGGCAGCCCTGGCCCCTCTGAGCGCCGGCGCGCGCATCGGCGCGCGCCGCGGGCGCGTGCACGCGCCCGCCGGACATGTGCGCGCGCTCCCGTGCGCGAATAGCGGGCGCGCGCGCCCCCGTGCGCGTGCACGGGCGCGATCGGCGCCGCTTTGGCGCCAGTGGCCCTATTTAAAGGGGACAGCTGCCTGCATGCGGCGCTGTCCGTCTCAGCTCCCACCTGTGTCCCCAACCTGAACCTGTCTGAGCATCCTACCTGTGACCCGGCCCGCCTGACTCCGCTGCCTTCTCCGTTCCTTGACCCCGGCTTGTTTGACCCTGCTTTGGACTGTGTTACTGTTGCTGAACCCCTGGCTTGCCTTCTGACCATCCCTCTGCCTGCCGTCTCTACCTGTCTGCCTTACCTGTTGTGACCCGGCTCGCCTGACCATCCCTGCTTCCAGTGTCCCTGCACAGGTCCTCGCTGCTGCCGTCCTCTGCTGATCTACTGCCGTTGCTGTCAGCTACTTCTGCCGTCTGCTGCTGCTCCTGCTGCCGGTCTACCTCCTGCCTCCTGGTCTTTTGCCGAACCTTCATCTGCAGACCTACCATCCGACCAAGACCTGCATCTACCCAGCATCGGCCACCTGCATCCATACGGACACTCCTACCCGCTGTGTTCACGGCTACGCTGTTCCCAATCCAGCAGGCCCTGAACCAGAGTTGTAAGAGAGGTCTCCAACCACCAAGTCAGGCTCAGCACTACCAGGTACCTAACAGTACGGACAGCCATTATGACTGAGCCTGCGGAAGGAGCCTCTACCATGCGGGAATTTTGCTCTCACCTGGCAGCCCTTACACAGGCAGTGAAATCCCTGCAGGAGGGATATACCAAGCTGGAAGGCCAAGTTCAACAACTTGCCAGCCCCATGGCTGCTGCACCTCCTCCACCACCAGTGCAACCTGCCTCCCAACCGACAGTGGTGATGCTTCCTCCCGAACCTAGAGTACCTGTCCCAGAAAGGTTCTCAGGCGACCGGTCCAAGTTTCAGGCCTTCCGAGATGCCTGCCAGCTATACTTTGCCCTGCAACCCCGGACCTTCTCCCTGGAGGTCACCAAAGTGGGATTCGTGGTATCCCTTCTACAAGGAGAACCCCAGTCCTGGGCCCACCGTCTTCTGGGAGCCAACAGTGTCATGACCCAGTCCTTAGCCGCCTTCTTCCAGGCAATGGCACAGCTGTTCGATGACCCTCAACGCACGGCTACAGCTGAATCCGCCCTATCCGCGCTCCAGCAGGGCCGCAGGACGGCCGAGGACTATATCACGGACTTCAGGCGTTGGAGCGCGGATACTCAATGGAATAATGCGGCCCTCAGACACCAGTTCCGCATGGGCCTCTCGGAGGGGTTGAAAGACGAACTGGCCCGTGTAGGAGTTCCTGAGGATCTTGAGGACCTCGTCACTCTGACAATTCAATTGGACCGTCGCCTGCGAGAGCGCCGAGCTGAACGCTCTGCTTTACCCAGTCGCCCAGCTTGGATGGTCGCAAGGGCTCCTGTTCCTGCTACCCGTTACCTACCTGCTCCTTCTACACCTCCCATGGGACCTGCTCCGGATGGCTCCGAACCGATGCAGATCGGTCTTCTACGTGCCCCCTTGACGCCCGAGGAACGGGCCCGACGTCGCCAGTTGAATCTGTGTCTGTACTGTGGGGGCTCCGGACATTTCGTGAATGGTTGCCCTGTCAAGACGCGTAAGTGCTTGTCATCCGTTTCTCCTCTCTCTGCACCCTGCCCAGCCAGTACTATTCACCTTACCCTTCCTCTGTCATTGCAGTGCCAGGGAAGGACAATACTCACCAGCGCCATCATTGACTCCGGGGCGTGCAGCTGTTTCGTGGATGCCACCTTCGCCAACACTCACGCTCTGCCTCTCCAGAAGAAGACCCAATGACTTTCTGTGTTCCTAGCGGATGGGTCCCGTATTAAGTCTGGCCAGGTGACTCAAGAGACTCTGCCTTTACCCGCTACAATTTTCCCTCAACATCAGGAGCTTCTAACCATGGACGTGATCTCCTCTCCCCTGTTCCCAGTCATCCTGGGTATGCCATGGCTCCAGGCCCACAACCCGCTGATCCATTGGTCCATCGGGGAGGTAGAATTTCAATCTCATTACTGCCAGGAACACTGCCTACCTGCAACCCCCGGGACACCCTCTACCTTGCTTTGCCTAGACGCGGACCAAGACCTGTGCCAGTCTGTACCCCAACCTTATCATGATTTCCTGGACGTTTTCAGCAAGCGGGGGGCAGACTCTCTTCCGCCCCACCGTCCCTACGACTGCCCCATCGAGCTCCTCCCTGGGGCTGAAATCCCCTTCGGTCGTATTTTCCCTCTCTCCGAGAAGGAACAGGAGGCCTTGAAGACCTACATTTACGAAAACTTAAAGAAGGGGTTCATCCGCCATTCCACCTCTCCTGCTGGCGCAGGCATCTTCTTCGTCACCAAAAAAGATCAGTCCTTGAGGCCCTGTGTGGACTACCGGGAGCTCAATAAGGTTACGGTCAAGAATCGGTACCCTCTGCCCTTAATCCCCGAGCTCTTTCAAAAGCTAAGATCGGCAACAATTTTCACCAAGTTGGACCTAAGGGGTGCATACAATCTGGTCCGCATTCGGGCCGAGGATGAGTGGAAGACAGCCTTCCGGACTCGCTTCGGCCACTACGAGTACCTGGTCATGCCCTTCGGGCTCTGTAATGCCCCGGCCACTTTCCAGCATTTCATCAACGATGTACTCAGAGACTTTTTGGACATTTTTGTGATCGTCTATCTGGACGACATCTTGATTTTCTCTCAAACCCTAGAACAACATCGAGGGCATGTGGGCAAGGTACTCCTTCGACTCCGACGGCACGGCCTGTATGCAAAGGCAGAGAAGTGCGAATTTGAGCAGCAGGAAATCCAGTTCTTGGGACTTGAAATCTCCCCGGCAGGCATTAGAATGGATCCTCAAAAGGTGTCCGCCGTCCTTGACTGGCCAGCACCTGTAGACAGGAAAGGAATCCAACGGTTCGTTGGATTTGCAAACTTCTACAGGAAGTTTATTAAGGGGTTCTCTGCTATCATCACCCCCATCACCCAGCTGACCAAGCAGGGCACACGCTTACACTGGGGCCCGGAGGCTCAAGGGGCCTTCGACCAGCTTAAAAGACTGTTTACCTCCGCCCCCATCCTCAGTCACCCCGACCCTGCCCTCCCTTACATCTTAGAAGTCGATGCATCTGAAGTGGCAGTTGGGGCAGTCGTGTCACAACGACAGGGCAATAAAGACGCCATGCACCCGGTGGGGTTTTTCTCCCGGAAACTTTCTCCAGCCGAGAGGAATTATGATGTCGGGGACCGGGAACTCTTGGCTATCAAGTCAGCACTAGAGGAATGGAGGTACCTCCTTGGAGGGAGCTAATCATCCAGTACTTATCTACACAGACCACAAAAACCTTGAGTACTTACGAACTGCCAAGCGACTCAAACCCCGACAAGCCCGCTGGGCTCTGTTTTTCTCAAGGTTCTGCTTTCATATCACGTATCGTCCCGGTTCCAAGAATGTTAAACCTGACGCCCTCTCTCGGATGTTCGACAGTCCCAAGGACTCCACCACCCCAGACACCATCCTATCTACCGGAAACTTTCTACTTTTACAGCCAGATCTGCTATCACAAATCCGGGAGGCATTCGCCAGTTCCCAGGGACCCCATGGGGTCACCCTAACTTCCAGTGATGGACTTCTCTGGAGGGGGAGTCAAGTCTTCGTCCCCGAATCTGTAAGAGTGAAGGTCCTGACCCTACTACACGACCACCCACTGGCAGGACACTTCGGGAGCCGTAAAACTGTGGAGCTGGTGCAACGCACCTTTTGGTGGCCCAAGCTGAAGGAATTCTGCAAGTCTTATGTTGACTCCTGCCCTGTTTGTAACCGCAGCAAGACGTCAAGGAACCGAACTTGGGGACTTTTGAAGCCTCTCCCTGCACCTGATCGACCTTGGCGAATGTTGACTATGGACTTTATAGTCGAGCTTCCTTGCTCAGAGGGGTGCTCTGCCATCTTTGTAGTAGTGGACCGGCTGTCCAAAATGGCCCACTTTCTGCCTTTAAGGGGAACACCATCTGCCACAGAGACTGCCCACCTTTTCATTAAAGAGATAGTCAGGCTACACGGGGTTCCGGCCAATATAGTCTCAGATAGGGGGGTCCAGTTCACGTCCCGTTTCTGGAGGGCCCTTTGTGAGATCCTTAAGATTGAGCTGGCCCTTTCTTCTGCATATCACCCCCAAACTAATGGGCAGACGGAACGCACCAACCAGACTTTGGAGCAATACATAAGGTGCTTCACGTCCTTTGTGCAGGACGATTGGGTGTCCCTATTACCCCTAGCAGAATTCTCCTATAATAATGCCAGCCATTCTGCCACAGGACAATCCCCATTTTTTGCCAATTACGGTTTTCATTTGTCTTTTCTCCCTGACTTTCTCCCAGAATCTTCAGTCCCGGCAGTCCAGGATACAGCTTCGTTCCTCAGCCGCAACAACAGGATACTTCAGGAAGCGATCACCAAGGCACAGGAGGACAGTAAGAAGTTCTTTGATCGGAAGAGAAGGGGAGAGTTTAACTTGCAGGTGGGCGACCAGGTATGGCTAGCTACAACTAACCTTAGACTTGCTTGTCCCTCTAAGAAGCTTGCTCCCAAGTTCTTAGGACCTTTCCCTGTGAAGAGGAGGATCAATGAGGTTTCCTATGAGCTGTCCCTGCCTGACTCTATGAGAGTCCACCCAGTTTTCCATGTCTCCCTCCTGAAACCCGATCCCTTCCCAGATAGGGGTACAAACCCACCCGGACCTGTCCTGGTCCAAGGTAATGAAGAGTACGAGGTGGAGGCCATCCTTGATTGCAGGAGACGTAGGGGGGAGAGGCAGTTCCTGATTAAGTGGAAGGGGTATGGGGCCGAGAGTAATTCATGGGAACCAGAATGCAACCTTCATGCCAAGAGACTAATTCGTACCTTCCTTTCTTCCCATCCAGAAAGACAACGCCTAATGGGCACCCGGAGGTTGCCCCTTGTGAGGGGGCAATGTCAGGGCTCTAGCCGCCCTGGGCACCCTAGCCGGAGGGTGCGCGGGCACCTGGGCAGCCCTGGCCCCTCTGAGCGCCGGCGTGCGCGTCGGCGCGCGCGCGCGCGCGGGCGCGTGCACGCGCCCGCCGGACATGTGCGCGCGCTCCCGTGCGCGAATAGCGGGCGCGCGCGCCCCCGTGCACGTGCGCGATCGGCGCCGCTTTGGCGCCAGTGGCCCTATTTAAAGGGGACAGCTGCCTGCATGCGGCGCTGTCCGTCTCAGCTCCCACCTGTGTCCCCAACCTGAACCTGTCTGAGCATCCTACCTGTGACCCGGCCCGGCTGACTCCGCTGCCTTCTCCGTTCCTTGACCCCGGCTTGTTTGACCCTGCTTTGGACTGTGTTACTGTTGCTGAACCCCTGGCTTGCCTTCTGACCATCCCTCTGCCTGCCGTCTCTACCTGTCTGCCTTACCTGTTGTGACCCGGCTCGCCTGACCATCCCTGCTTCCAGTGTCCCTGCACAGGTCCTCGCTGCTGCCGTCCTCTGCTGATCTACTGCCGTTGCTGTCAGCTACTTCTGCCGTCTGCTGCTGCTCCTGCCTCCTGGTCTTCTGCCGAACCTTCATCTGCAGACCTACCATCCGACCAAGACCTGCATCTACCCAGCATCGGCCACCTGCATCCATACGGACACTCCTACCCGCTGTGTTCACGGCTACGCTGTTCCCAATCCAGCAGGCCCTGAACCAGAGTTGTAAGAGAGGTCTCCAACCACCAAGTCAGGCTCAGCACTACCAGGTACCTAACACTTAATTTGTCAATCCCCCACAACAATCCGGGCCTTAGGGTCATTGCCTCACTGGACGCGAAGAAGGCGTTTGACTTAGTGGAGTGGGTATATCTATTGGATGTCATGAGACGCTATGGGTTTGGCCTTAATACCTTCACTGGCTCCAACTACTTTACTGAGCCCCCAGAGCACGGGAATGCACTAATGACCGCTTGTCAGAAACATTCGCCCTTTACAGAGGTACACACCAGGGTTGCCCCTTGTCTCCCTCCCTGTTTGCCTTGGCCCTGGAACCCCTGGAGAATTAATCAGGGAATCTTCTGAGGTCCGTGGCTTACAGGTGGGAAGCTTGGCCGAGAAGCTGTCCCTATATGCAGACGATGCTCTACTTTACTTAAATGATGCAGGTCCGTCACTGTTGGCAGCCTTACAGATTTTTGATAGGTTTAGCTCATTCTCAGGCATAAAGATCAATTGGTCCAAATCCATCCTCTTTCCAATTGATGATCTGGCAGTTAGCTTGGGCTCCCCTACTCCGCTACGATGGGTGGAGGAGTTCCGATATCTAGGGATACAGGTGACCAGAAAGTCAACAGACTTTTTTGACTGAAATATCCAACCATTGCTCACCTCGCTCAAAGAAAGCTGTTCATCCTGGGCTGGGCTCCCGCTGAATCTACTAGGCCACATAAACCTGATCAAGTTGATGCTCCTCCCGTAATTCAACTATGTGTTTCACAACTGCTCAGCTCTGGTACCCACAGTCTTTTTTAGGGAGATAGATCGTTGCCTAAGCACCTTTATTTGGAATGGGGCCTCTCCCCGTCGGACCAAATCTACTCTGTCCCTATCACAGAGGCTGGGGGGACTGGCACTACCGGACTTTTGTGTTAATTTTTGGTCTCGGCATAGTGGTGGTTTCAAAGCTCCAGATCCAACGTGGCCACTTGTCTGGAGGCAAAGTTTTTGGGATCCTTAATAGATCTCTGCAATTTAATTTTAGAGTACCGTGAGCATACCTCTTTATGCCGGGACCAACGCATACCACCTGGAGAGTATAGAAGGCTGCGATGAGACGCTTCATTCAACCGGGTCAACTATCACCTGCTCAGCCTCTGTGGGGAAACCCAAGTCTTTCCCATTTTCATACTGTCCCTGATCCTCACATGTGGGCATGCTATGGGCTTAAAACCATGGGATATATTATGCCTGCTGACGTTCTTTTGAACTTTTCTCAAATGTCTCAGAGATTCGGCCTGCCAGACTGGATGTTGTTTCGGTACCATCAACTGCACTCAAAATGGATTCTATTGAAAGCACGTTGACCCCAGGTGAGCTGGATAAGACCTTGTCCACCCTATATGGTGCTCTCCTTTGTACTGATTCAACCAAAATGGAAAAACTATGAGAGTACTGGCAGGGAAACATTCCCTCTTTGGATAGGGAGGCATGGGAGGATTGCTTGGAGCAGGGCCTTAGACTTGTTATTTCATCTAGGGACAAACTAATTCAAGTTACATTTCTCTAATGCCACGTACACACAATCGAATTTCCTGCCAGAAAAAGACAGATGAGAGCTTTTTATCGGAAAATGCGACCAAGTGTAGGCTCCATCAGAAATTTTGCTGGCGGAATTTCCGACAGCAAAGAATTGAGAGCATGTTCTCAATTTTTCCAATGGAAAAGGTTTCTATCGGAAATTCAGATCGTCTGTAGCAATTCTGACGCGCAAAATTCCTACGCATGCTTGGAAACAATTTGACGCATGCTCGGAAGCATTGAACTCGGCTCGTTGTATGTCACCGCCTTCTTTACGGTCGGAATTTGGTGTGACCGTATGTAGGCGAGACAGTTTGAGCGGAATTCCGTCGGAAAAACTGTCAGAGCTTTTACGAGAATTCTGATCGTGCGTATGCGGCATAAGGCTTTAATGGATGTTCCCAGACCGTGACCCCATTTGTTCTCACTGTAGCCTCCACCCAGATACCTACATGCATATGTTCTGGGAGTGCCCCTCCGTGGTGTCATATTGGCAGGCTGTATTTCCCGAAATTAATCTGAGATTACAACTTGATCTAACATCCACCTTGTCTCTAGCCTTATTAGGGATTCCAAATGATGAACAACGATCCCAAAACTCTAAGCTACTTATAGCATATCTTCTGTACTATGCAAAAAAGGCAATCCTATTAATATGGGTTTCTTCAACTACGCCAAATGTTTCCACCTGGGAGAGGATGGTAGATAAGGTTCTTCCACTGTACAAAATAAGATATTCAAACAGGGGATGCTCCTGGAAATATGAATAGGTGTGTGCCCCCTGTCTTATGGCGCGTACACACAATCGGAAATTCGGCCAGCAAAAGACAGATGAGAACTTTTGGTCGGAAAATGCGATTGTGTGTATGCTCCATCTGACTTTTTCTGGACGAATTTCAGCAAGCAAAAGATTGAGAGCATGTTCTCAATTTTTCGGTCGTAAAAATTTCCGACCAGAAATTCCGATCGTCTGTAGCAATTCCGACGCATGCTCGGAAGCATTGAACTTGTCCATGCTGAGGTTGCCACTCTACTCATCACTTCACTACACCTAGATGTGCGACTTTTTAGGTGCCACCCCTTTGTTCTATGGGGCATTCGTTGCCAGCTGTCTCTCCTCTTCACTGAAGCCGATGCTGGGAACTGATCATGTGACCATAGAATCTTTAGAACAGGTAAGTATAGACATATTTCCCTTCACAATGTAGTTAGAACAGGCTTTTCACACTGGGGCGTTTTTCAGGCGGTACAGCGCTAAAAATAGCGCCTGTACACCGCCTGAAAAAAACAGCCCCATTCACTCCAGTGTGAAAGCCGGCTTTCACACTGGATCGGTGCGCTAGCAGGACGGTAAAAAAAGTCCTGCTAGCAGCATCTTTGGAGCGGTATAGGAGCGGTGTATTCACCGCTCCTATACCGCTCCTACCCATTGATTTCAATGGGACACCGCGGTAATACCGCCGCAAAGCGCCGCTACGGCAGCGCTTTGCGGGGGATTTTAACCCTTTTTCGAGATGCCGATTTTAACCCCCCGCGAGATGCCGAATACTGCGGCTAAAGCGGCGCTAATTATAGCGCTGCTTTACCGTCGCCGCGGCTTCCGCCCCAGTGTGAAAGGGGCCTTAGGGGCCATCCCATTTTTCCCTGAAGCCTGATAGGAACCAGGACAGGTTCCATCCCCTGTCAGCGCTCTAGCAGCAGCTGCGGAAGCATTGATTACATACCCCTTTACCACGAGCCTGAGCGGCACACACACATTTCCTAGTTCACAACGAATGTCCCATAGTGAGTCTGAGTGATATCATCGCCCAGGCTTTGCAGTCGTCTCCTTTTCACTGAAGCTGGCCGCTGGAGAGATCATTTGACCGGACCAGAGCACCCTCAGCATAGGCATAGCAGTAAAGACATATTTTACAGGGTAATTAGAATAGCAAAGCTTAAATATGGGCATTCCTGTGGGAGGAGGTACAGCCAGCACAGAGCCCCCAGTGCTATTCATGATGTTGTTTGTTAACTAAGATTCTCTAACAAACTACTGAGGGCTCCACAGAACAGCTGTTTTTATACCGAGATTAAATTACACACAGGTGGACTCTATTTACTAATTAGGTGACTACTGAAGGCAATTGGTTCCACTAGATTTTAGTTAGGGGTATCAGAGTAAAGGGGGCTGAATACTAATGCACGCCACACTTTTTAGATATTTATTTGTAAGAAACTTTGCAAACCATTTATCATTTTCCTTCCACGTCACAATTATGTGCTACTTAGTGTTGGTCTATCACATAAAATCCCAATAAAAAACATTTAAGTTTTTGGTTATAACATGACAAAATGTGGAAAATTTCAAGGGGTATGAATACTAAGCTGCACTTAGGCCCCTTTCACACCGGGGCGTTTTTCATGCGGTGCAGCGCTAAAAATAGCGCCTGTTCACCGCCTGAAAAAATCCGGCCCCTTTAACTCCAGTGTGAAAGCCGGCGGGCTTTCACACTGGAGCGGTGCGCTAGCAGGATGACAAAAAAAGTCCTGCTAGCAGCATCTTTGGAGCGGTATAGGAGCGGTGTGTTCACCGCTCCTATACCGCTCCTTCCCATTGATTAGAATGGGACACCGCTGTAAAACCGCGGCAATACCGACGCAAAGCGCCGCTACGGCGGTGCTCTGCGGGGGGTGTTTAACCCTTTTTCGGCCGCTCGCGGGGGGTAAAACCGCACCGCGAGCGGCCGAATACCGCGGTTAAAACGACGGTAAAGCAGCGCTAAATATAGCGCTGCTTTACCGTCACCGCGGCTCCCCGCCCCAGTGTGAAAGGGGCCTTAGGCTTTGTGAGCTTGGTGAATGGCAGCGCTGGTCTCCAGAGACCAATGGGGACACTCGTTTTGATGACCCTGGTGATAACCAGGCATTTCCTCACTTTGGAAGGATTTGCTTTGACAACCTGTTTGGGCTATGGGACAGGAACTAAAAGGAAATCTCCCCAATGGAACACTGATGGCAAAAAAACTGAAAACCTGACATATAACCATCCCGTACTTTGTCCAAAATGGAAAAAAGTTTTAGTTCTACTTTAAATGTCTAAGTAGGTCTACTTTAGTTCTACTTTAAATGTCTAAGTAGGTCTAAGTAAAATGAACAGATAATATGCTAGTCAGGGTAATTCCATATACTTTTGCTGATCCAGCATATGACTGTTGGAATCAGCGATGTTTTCCATATTTATAAATGAATTAGGGTCTGGTGAAAGAGAGTGAGACTGAAGTTGTATCTGGCCAGGAATATTTCTATGTTCTGTGTTACATGTGCCATTATCAATCTTAGAATGACAAAAAAAAGTGCTCCAGTGGCAAACATCACTGTAAGCTCCGTCTCCAGAGCAAAGTCCCCTTCTCCAGCTAGGAGAAAGTACATTTTTGGAGTTTGTAATGTGCACAAATTTGGGTTTTCATAAAAGTGAGCTAAGGGCTTTCTTTGTTATTGTAAACTGCAGATCTAAATAAGATTTATTGCTTTTAGTTTTAAAAAAAGCAATCAGAAAAGCCTTCGAGTAACATTCCTGACCCTGTACTTTTTTATTATTCACTTCTGTGCTAAATTGCTCTAGACATCAGTATTCTGTCTGTGGTCTTTTTCTAAAGTCATGAGTTAGTTCTGCATGTTTAAGTACTAATTAGTGGGATGCTTTATATTTTGTGTAGCACTTCGATGAAGACGCTGGAATCTGAAGACCTCCCACGAGCTGCCCTCAATCGTGTATTCTGTGTGGTGAGATACACTTTCATTGTGACACTGGGACACCAATAGATTTTTGTTTCTTTTTTTTATCTACAGACTTTATTTTCTTGTTTATAACTACTACATGATTTCCACAGGGTTGTTGGACTTACACCTCATAGCATCATTTTCTCATTGACCAATGTTAAAGGAGAAGAAAGGCCAAAACTCTTTTGGCCCTACTTCTCCTGGGGATCACAGGAGCACAATTCGTTCTGCACTCCTGTGACCCAGATTCAGCCAACAGCAGGCTGATGTCACTCAGCCATACCAGACTCTGTTGGCTGTTCCTGCCCCTTGCACAGTCTGGTGCTCCAGAGAGCGCTGGAGGGACAGAGAAAAGAGCCAGTGACTGACTGCCTTTAGTTCTAGTTTAATGCATCCCTATGATACAGCAAAGCCAGGATGTTTGCACATGTGCACACACACACACACAATTAGATTTTGAAAGAGATAATCTTGTCAATGCTCTTTCCTCCTAACAGCAGATTCCTTGCCAATCCATATGTATGTAGTATACCTGACAGACTAGGAGAGGGGGGGTCAGAACAAGGACACTGAGTGTTACTGTACATGGGATTTCAAGATACTGATACTATTAAGGGCAGCACAGTGGTGTAGTGGGTAGCACTCTCACCTAGCAGTAAAAAGGGTTCCTGGTTCAAATCCCTACCACAACACTACCTGCCTGGAGTTTGCATCTTCTCCCTGTGCCTGCATGGGTTTACTCCAGGTACTCCAGTTTCCTCCCACACTCCAAAGACATGCTGGTAGGTTAATTGGCTTCTGTCCAAAATTGGCCCTAGTATATAAATGGGGACTTCGGATTGGGGGCTCATTGAGTTTAGGGACTGATGTGCATGTGCAATGTACAGGGATAGGGACAATTGTAGACACGCACCCACACTCACTCAGGTTGAACTGGATGGACTGGTGTCTTTATTCAACCTTACTAACTATGTAACTATGCCAAATTTAAGTAGTTACAGTAGTTTACATTTAAACAACATGTTATGGACTGCATTAATTGGCATTATTTTATATGTGGCCTGGGTTAAGCTTTAATAAGCTTTTTTTCAATAGTTTTTTGTGTTTTACAGAAATAGGTGACTGCGATTAACATGGAAAAGACAATTTTGGTGTTATAATTGGTCTGTAAAATATTAAGTCTTGAGTGATGATGGCCATATATGAAGATTTTTTTAAGCTATGTACTAAAGCCATTGAATGTCACGTTTACCCTACTAGTATAGCATTTTATTCTTTTAGTGAGCTGTTATAAAATTGCTATGCAAAATCCTTGTGTTTTAAAACAAACTATCAGTAGATGTGTTGATCCTTGTGTAGGTGTATTTGACCTAATAGAGATGTTGTATGTGAAAAACCAGAATATAGTGTAAGTTGCTTGCTGATGTGACCATAGATGCTCCGTGATAAAAGTAACACAACTATGTTATTTTAACAATAGCAAAAGCATTTTTAGAAAATCATATTTTCCTGTTGACCTGTTCTTCAGGGAAAGGGAGGGAGATGGGTGTTTTTACAAGCTTAAGTAATCTTTCAAAGTCACTTCCTTCTATTACTCTATTAATGTAGAGACTGCAGGAATTGTGGCGAGGACAGTGTGTAGCCCAAGTGAGTCCTGTACAGCCTAGCGGGAAGGAACCGTGTCATCCTTCATTCATCCTGTCAACTGTACCCTGCTGACAGCTACAATATTATCTCCTATCCATGTTACTGCTACACATGTTTCCCTTCTTCCTGATCTGTTCTGATTCATGCCAGCAATATCCAAAACTGCCTGGTGGCTAACTATCACAGGCTATAAGGCTGAGGGGGACAAAACAAGAGCTATGTTGATGTTTATCTGTGGATAGGATCATTCTAATGGAGCAGTTGTCTTCATTTACATTTTGTCTCCTATTTCAGTTGTCCATGTACATATAGTGGGATCAGACTTTCCCAAAAAGTCATGTAGTAGATCTCCAGTCCTCCAATCAAAACTGTTTTGTTAACCCTGTGCACGAGGATTGAAATAACTGCTGGCTTCTTGTATCTCAGAAAAGATGTCAGCTCTTTGGATCATTTCTCTTTCCCACTGCCAAGGCCACGCTTGCTCCTGAATTCACCAAATCATCATGCATTATATTAATTGGTGTGAATGCAAGCAGGAGTAGGACAATCCCTTTTTTTTATGTATTTCCAATGTTTTCAAGTAGAAATATTAAAAAGGGCCATTGACAATTACAGTATATCATGTTCAAAGATGTTCTCATCCCTCATTTACAGATACTTAAAAATGTACACACAAGACTTTAAACTACAGCACCTTGGAACACAACAATAATGCAAAACAAAATTAAAAAAATAGCTAAATTTATCCATAGAGTGTAAGACACTTTACATATTGAAAAACGTTTTCCCATTGTCGAAATCCATATGATGTACATCACAGATTTAGCATATGTATTCCATAAATCGAAAATTCATTATTTACTCTACAAGATGGTCAACGTGTTTCACATGCTCCCATGTTCATCAGTACCATGGTAAAATAGATGCATACTTATAATTGTGATAATGACATATTCTAAAATAACAACAATAAATACACATAACAATGAATTTATCTTGTCAATATAGAGAAAGGGGAAAAGGTATATTAGCCCCAGAGAAAGCCCATCACCTCAAAGAGAACCATTACATACACCACTATAACTGTTCCTATCCATGGAAAAAGGTTTTCAAATATGTATTTCAGGGGTCCTACAATTTTTTCAAGTAGCAGAGACCAGAACAGTTTGAGAACTATATCATTTATAAACTTTCCATTATGTAATGTTCACACAGTTTAAACTGTTTGTTAGGAATACATATTTGGTAACCATTTCAATGTGTGTCTTTAGAGATATATAAAACAGTTTAAAATTGAACTCAAGCTTGTACTTCTCTTTTTTAGTTATGGATGGAACGGGATGAGATTTAATCATCTTTCAGGGTTTTATATGTATATGTCACTCACTTACTATCATAGTGATGGTGCATAACAAGACTACCCAGATAGCAAGCAATTGTGCTGTAACTTTGAAAATTACTTGCTAAGCTATTGCTAGAATTGCCAGGCTTCACAAGTTTGTTGCTCAGTTGCAGCAAGTCCACATTGCATGACTCCAGATCAAGTTTCTTTGCAAACATTATGCAAGTCTGCTGCAAGTTCTGGTTCAGTTATGTTGTGCAATAATCATCCCACCACAGGGGTCACTGTGGCTGAATTTTCATGCTGTAGACTTGCAGCGCTCTTGCTGTAGACTCACCACTGCAACTTTGCTCTTGCTAGAGACTTTCCATGTAAATTTGCTACAAATTGGAAAAGTGTCAACTAGAACTTCAAGTGCTCTGCAAGTGTACAACTTGCCAATGAAAAATTTGTGGCACGTTATCCTTGCTATCTGGGTAGCGGTGAGGGGCATCCTTCTATTAGGGATGTGGAGGAGAGCAACAGCAATGAGAGGAAAAATTAAAAGTTGGAAACTTAAAATTAAAAAATTAAAAACAAACATTTAAGTTTAGTTTTTATTTAACTGGTTCATGACCTCCCCATGCAAATTTACTGCTAGGTACGTGATCTGACACTACCGGGTCTGGGGCGTGCACGTGTGTCGCTGGTGACCAGCTCCCGCTGTGATTGGACAATCAGCGGGTCCGGCGGACCCGATGTCCGCTGGGACCCACCGATCGTTGCAATCGTTGTAAATAAGGCAGATCGCCATTCTGCTAGTAGGGGAGTCTGCTAAGCAGGAACACGGATCTCTGTCTTCTCACAGCCAAACCACCCCCACAGTTAGAAGGCACTCCCTAGGAGCACATTTAACCCTTTGATCGCCCCTGAGGTTAACCCCTTCTCGGCCAGTGTCATTAGTACAGTGTCAGTGCATTTTTTTAGCATGGATCCCTGCATTGGTGTCACTGGTCCCCAAAAAGTGTCACTTAGTGTCCAATTTGTCTGCCGCAATGTTGCAGTTCTGCAAAAAATTCGCTGATCGCCGCCATTACTAATAAAAATAAAAATTCCATAAATCTATCCCATAGTTTGTAGACGCTATAACTTTTGTACAAACCAATCAATTTACGCTTAGTGGAATTTATTTTACCAAAAATATGTAGCAGAATACATATTGGCATAAATTTATAAATAAATTAAATTTTTTCATTTTTTTATTGGGTGTTTTATAGCCGAAAGTAAAAAATATTGTTTTTTTTTAATCAAAATTTTCTTTTTTTTTATAGCACAAAAAATAAAAACCACAGAGGAGATCAAATACCACCAAAAGAAAGCTGTATTTGTGTGAAAAAAAGGGACATAAATTTTATTTGGGTACAGCGTTGCACGACCGTGCAATTGTGAGTTAAAATAATGCAGTGCCGTATCGCAAAAAATGGCCTGGTCATGAAGGGGGGTAAACCTTCCGGAGCTGAAGTGGTTAAAGAATGAGAAACTTTATTTTATTTTTTTTAAATACTTTTTATTGCATTTTCGTGTGAAAAAAGGGTTACATAATAAAGCCTCTGGGCATACCCCGGCTTAAAAAACATACATTGTAACAGTCCTATAAGTTCTAATATATTCTATTGAAACAACTGAGGAAGGTTAATGGATCTTATACTTCAGGTGACCACTTCAGGGAGAGATGCTGAGTTTGAGGATAACGCATAGGTGTACCTTCAGATAACAGCAAAATTAGGTCTTCACCGCTACAAGGCATTTCGTTAGCAGCATCTGGCGAGATAGGCCTCTTTGTAAAATGGCACCGCTGAGTTGATCAACGATTTATGAATAAAGCCTTCCTAGCATAAAATAATAGGAGTTCTATTAGAGTTCTGGTTGCTTGGTGGCGGGTCAAGGAGCCCACCAGACCCAGCAAGCAGATCAACACATTCAGGGTAACATGGGTCATGAGCAAAGCTTCAATGAATTTTGTGACCTCCGTACAAAAGGACTGGATCCTGGGACAGGACCATAACATATGGTTGAAGTCAACATCTGCTATACAACACTTCCAACAGTTGGAGGAGGAATTTGGGTAAATTTTGGATAATCTTTGGGGTGACGAATATACCCTGTGAATCAGTTTAAATTGTATTAACCAATCTCTGACGGAGATAAGTTGTAGAAAAGGATACTCCCAGGCGTCTTCCCAGTCTTCCGAATCCAGATCAGGGATCTCGCCCTGCCACTTAGAGAACAAATCCTCCAAATCAAAATGAACTGAGGGTAATAAAGCTTTGTAAATGGTAGAGGTGGGTTTGACCAGAGGGACATCCCCTAATGTGGATTCAAGGTTGGACCAAAGTAGAAGCACTGGGGTGGATCCAAATTGGGTAGCGAAGACGTGGCGAATTTGAAGAAATCTAAGTAAGCCAAAATTTCTCCTTAAAGGAATCAAAGGATAGAAGGGAGCCACTAATACAGATATGCTCCAGTTTTTTGATACCTCTGGCAGCCCTGGGTCCGGAACAGTCAGAAACTGATAAAAGCGGGTTGAGCCACAAGGGGGTGTCCGGAGACCTAGTGTGAGGGTCCCCTTGTAGTTTACATACCAAGAGTTGCCAAGCCCAAATCACTGCCTTCATGGAAAGTGTGAAAGGAAAGGGGGCCCTGGCACCCCTATATAAAGCATTTCTCAGTGCCTCGTAGGAACCGAGGTGTGCGGCCTCAAGGACTACAGCAGCATTGGTATCGTCTGAGGCGATCCAGTTATGGGCGTGTGATAGTAGTGCAGCAAATAAATATTTCTGAAGATCCGGACAGGCTAGACCACCCTCTGTCCAGGGCCTTTTGAGTATAGATTTATTTATTCTGGGGGGGTTAGACTTCCACAGAAAAGAGGTAATAGTGGAGTCAAATTTTTGGAAGAAGGCTTTGGGGATCCGAATTGGTGAGTGCCTCAGAGCATAAAGAAAAACTGGGAGGAATTTTATTTTGAGTAGGTTTATCCTGCCTATGAGGGATAATGGCAGGTTATTCCAAGCTCAAAGTTTTAGTTTGAGTTGGGTGAGTAAGGGGTATAGATTTAATTTAGCAAAGTCAGAGACTCTAGGGGTAATGTTAATGTCCAAATATCAGATAGAGGAGGTCCAGGTCAGTGAGACAGAGTGGTCTGCATGAAGTTTTGCCTGAGAGTCAATAGGCAGTGCTTGAGATTTGTCCCAATTGACTCTCAGCCCAGATAATTCGGAAAATTCATAAATAGTATTCAGAGCAGCACGGAGGGAGGGTCCCAGGTCATTAATAAAAAGCATGAGGCATAGAGCGAGTTTTTCAGTGATAGAGCCTACTTTAATGCCCTTTACTGAGTCTGAGTTCCCAAGGGCTGTAGCCAGGGGTTCTATGACCAGGGCAAACAAAAATGGGGAGAGGGGACACCCATGCCTAGTACCTCTCTCTACTGGGAAAAGATCAGACAGCAGGCCCCCTAATTTGATTTGCGCTATTGGGGTTTTGTATAATATATCTATCCACTTGCAGAAGGAGGGACCGAATCCAAAGGTCTGAAGGACTGATTTCATGTATTGCCATGTTACCATATCGAAGGCTTTTTCAATATCTAATGCAACCATAACACGGGTTTGGGAATGAGAGTTTGGGAGCTGCAGATGAGTGAGAACTCTTCTCAGGTTGATGTCAGTGGATTTTCCTAGCATGAACCCGGTTTGATCAGTGTCAACCAGTTCAGGCAGAACTCTGACCAACCTAGTGGCGAGGACCTTGGCCAGAATTTTTTGGTCGTAGTTTAATAAAGAAATAGGCCTGTAGGAAGCACATTTTTTTGGGTCTTTGCCCAGTTTAGGGATGAGTATAATGTGGGCAGCGTACATAATGGGTGGTAAGGAGTTAACCTCTAAGCAGTGGGAGAAAAGTAGCTGAAGTTTGGGAGTTATAATCTTGGTGTATCTTTTGTACCAGTCACCCGGGAGGCTATCTGGGCCTGTTCTTTTGGAGGGAAGGAGTGAGGCGATTGCCAACTCTATCTCTTGGGTTGTTATTGGGGCATCCAGGGCCTTGATCTCTGCAGATGGCAGGCTGTGGAGATGTAATTTGTGTAGTTCAGAGTCAAAAGTCTCAGGAGCAGGGCATTGGGGTTGGTGATATCAGTTCCTAAAGAAGGCAAAAAATTTGTGGAGGATTGCGTCAGGATCAGTAACACTGGTCCCAGTCTCCAACAGCAATTCGGGAACTATAGTTTGAAGATGCGGGTCAGCCACCAGATTGGCTAGCAGGTGGCCATTTTTATTGCCCGATTCAAATATTTTACTGGACAACAAACGGACATCAGTTTGAGTTAGAGAGGTATAATGTAGAGCTATATTCCTCCTGGCTTTGGCTGGTTGTAGATTATTGGATGGTGTGGGATGCTCAGCAAAAGAGGCAGAAGCATCTGCCTCTAGACCCTCTAGTCTTGAGGTTTCAGAAGCACAATCATATCTGGTAGCTTTAATGGCTGAAATGTAAGAGCCTCGGGTCGTAGCCTTGAAGGCATCCCACACCACCCCAGGGGAAGCTGTGTCCTTATTGTGAGACCAGTAATCTTCGAGTGGAGATATGAGCTCAGCTACACTGTCATATTTCAAGCGGAGAGTCGTCAGAGAGTCTTACTGGGAGATACGAGGCCTCAGAGACTTAAGAGAGCACTGGAGCACTACCAGAAGCAAAATCTATTCTGGAGCCAGATTTATGGGCTGTGGATAGATGTGAAAAAACTTTGGAGCAAGTATGTTTCCATCTCCATAGCTCAGATAGAGCGAAGGTGTCTGCCCATTTATAGGAGTCTAGGGCTGGGTCGAGGATTGAATTAAAGTCCCCAGCAAAAATGATATGTGTAGAGGGGAGGGGAGCTAGTTTTCGCTAATGGAGAAAAGTAAAGTGGGGTCTACAGGAGGGGGCAGATAGACATTTATGAAAGCCCAGAGAACTGAGTGAAGTTCCAGTAATAAAATTATATATCTGCCATTGGGGTCCAAAATCACTTTCTCTACGTTACACAGTAGGGCTTTATTAATTAGGATTGCAACACCTCTGGCGTAGGTTGAGTATGTTGCATTAAAGACCTGTCTCACCCAAGATCTACGCAGAGCCAATATCTTCCCATAAGATGGGTCTCTTGTAGGATATGCGGCTTGTGGGACGCTAAGAATCTGAACATTAAGGAACGTTTACATTTATCATTCATGCCTCGTATGTTCCAGGAAACCAGTCTAACATTAGACATCATGTGATAACTTCAGACAGTTAGTGAAGACCATTGCTAAATCTTTCAGTAATGACCCTAGAGAAAATTCCCTCAGCAAACAGTGAAGAAGAAAAGGCGATGAAATGGTGATAAGCATGACAGTGTAATCAGACAACCGAGCAGTTTTAACCTTAGCAAAAAACTCCCTACTACTTAGACAATACCCCAACAACCGTGCTTGTAGTTTGATCCCTAAACTTTTATACCAACAAAGTTCCAGGGAAGACCCCTGAGGGTGTCCGGCCTGTAACAGCAGGCGAGGGTGAGGGGACCTGTATCCCATCACATCCGGCGGGAGACTGGATAGTCCAGAGATGCCCGACATGGGCATGGTGTCATCATCGAGAAGGTATGTTGATTTGTCTTGCTGTAGCTCCGATTAGCTAGGTTTAAATAAGATCAGGAGAGTGCATCGCCCCAAGTAGGGGTGTGAGACACACCAGTTGCCCGCCATGGAAGGGACTTGCGGTAAGACTCTTGGAGCAACATGAGTCAGCAAATGGAAGGCCAGCCTAACTCCCGATTCAGGGGCATGCCTAGAGGACAACTGGCTGGTCCCACTAGGTGGTCACTAGGAAGAAGGATGTCAGAAAGCTGGGTAGAGGAGTCCCCCTGCATGCCCCCTCTGCGGGAGAACTGCATTGCTCCACATGTTGTAATATGTTGATTCGATCAAGCAGCCGTGAAACATGAACAAACAAAAACAACAGCCAGAATTGTACATTGGAGAGTAAGCACAAAGATTACTGCAGAGATAGTAGCCAGGTATCTGCCTCATCAGGGGATTCAAAAAACTTAATCGAACCACCATGTTGAATTTGCAGGCGACTTGGGTAGAGCATGGAATTTTTGATATCTCGTTCCTGTAGCTGTCTTCTGACATCAGTGAATGTCTTGCAACATCTTTGTAAATCCACAGAGAAGTCAGGGTAAAGATGCACTACTGTATGTTCATAGGAAAGGGTGGGATGCTTGCCGACCTCACTAAGGATGCGATCACGGTCTCTGTAATTGAGAAACCTCACTAGGAAGGACCTTGGTGGAGCCCCAGGGGTGCCCCGGCCAGTTGGGACTCTATGGGCCCTTTCCACCACGTAGGTCTGTGGGACCTCGGTCAGATTAAGAAGTGTCTTAAAGAAAGCCTCCGCAAACTCAGCTGGACAGTCCCCCTCTGCCCCTTCCGGAAGACCCAGGACCCTGACATTATTCCTCCGGAGGCGGTTTATTGCATCATCAGATTTAGCCACCAGGGATTGGACAGTGCGCTGCAATGTGAGGGGGGCATCATCAAGGCGGGCAGTGAGATCCTCTGTGGTAGAGATCCGCAACTTAGTCTCAGAAAGTCTTCCCCTAATTTTATCCAAATCTGCGTGATGAGGTTACATTCCTCAGCCAGGTGATCAACGTGGACCAGTAAGAAGGTTCTACTCTGTTCTATGGCCACAAGGATAACAAGGGTGTCACTTGCCTGTGGTGGCGCCTGCAGAGGTGGAGAGGCCGCCGGGTTCGCTGCCAGTTCCATATCTGCTAACAGCATTCTAAATTAATCCAGAATGGTACTGGGACACTGGGCGGGCTGTGCGGGTGGCTTTTTGGTCGCTGACTTGATCTTTGAGGGCATATGCAGGTGTTCTGGGGATTTTCAGGCTAAACTGCAGGATGGTGGAATTGCTCCTTTAAGAGACTGTGTTGTGCAGAGAGGGAGACTTCCATGGCAAACACCTGAGACTAGTGCAATGCTGAGCTCCCCCTCTGAGGCCTAATGGGACCAGCTGACAACCCCCAGATGCTGCACACCCTAACAGCTTCCTCCAGGGATGGGAGTGTGGAGCGGCTGCTCTACCCAAGGATCGCGGCACTAGAGCAAGGAGGATTCAGCAGGCTCTGTTGGCCTCAAGATGGCGGCGGGCAGCGAGTGCGTGAAGCCGGCTGTATGGGACCATCCGACAGCCCCCGATGCTGTGCGCCAGCCCCCTCCAGGGATTTTACCACAGGTGTAGGAGTATGGGGCGGCAGCTCTCCCCGCGGATCATGGTACCGGAGCACGGAGGATACAGGAGGCTCCGTAAGCCTCAAGATGGCAGCAGGCCGCGGATGTGTGGAGCTGGCCGTGGCTTACATATTGACAAAATTGGCCGAGGTCCGAAATTCAGGCTGGGGCTGAGGCAAGGGATGTTCGGTGACAAACAGGGGAGCTGTACATGCTCACCAGGATGCGCTGTGGGAAGGATGGTGATGGATTGCTCCAGGATTAACAGAGCTCTTCACCAGCATGTTCTCCTCGGCTCACATCCGAACATGCCCCTCCAAGAATGAGAAACTTTAATTTAAAAAAAATATCAACTTTGTCACAAAGTTGGCCTTGCAACACAGGAGCAGTGACAGATTTTATGACACAGATTATCTGTGTGATCACAGCTTGGGTCATAAATTTCTCCTTCTGCCTCTCTTAAAGTGGAACTTTACCCATACCAACTTGATAAAAAATACTGTTCTTTGGGAAGGAACATACATTCCACATTAATAATTATTCTACCAAAATTAGTACGTGCTGAAAATTGCCTCCAGCATTGCTCCTGTTTCTGTTTGCTGGAGGCTGCAATTTTGCTGAACCCCTGAGCCCCCGAGTAGCAGTAAATCTTTAGTCTGTCAGCAGATTGGCCTCTAGTGGCTCTGATTTTTGGCACAATGCCAGAAATAAAAAGCAAATGAGCATATGCAGAGCAGGGTGAGACAGTGTATTACTAGATTTTAAACAGTATAGGCACCTGTTTTTAATGTTTTACATAGCTATACCTGTAAAAGGGGCCAGCCTGAAATGATCTAGCAGGACCTCATTTTCTGACTAAAGTTGCACTTTAAGAGAAACATTGTGCTATGACAAAACTCGCCCCAACCATTTCCACTTTTTAGGTGTGCATGTGCTCTATGCAATGTTTACAAAACTGTTGCGGCTGGCTGTCCAGAATTACAGGGGTTGTAAGCATACTCAAAGCCATTACTAATCATTTCTTTTTTAAATAAAAGGCATCTAAGTTTGTGCTGGATGGGCATCAGATTATTAGTTTCCATAATCCTCTGCACAAGAAATCCGACAGAGTACTTTAAGCCAGTAAGGCTCTACTACTTTATACAGTTCTGTTATCTTTTTTTAGACTTTGGAGGCTTACAGGATGCAGAAAACACAGGGTCATTCTGTCTCCCTAGTATGATCTGTTTTATTAGCAGTCTATTAGGCAGGCTAGAGGTAAAGTTGAGACATGGGAAACTGCAGACTTTAAACAAGTGATAACACTCTCCCTGTTTATAGCTTCAATTACAGAATTAGAAATATTTTTGTAGGTGTAGTATGCAATATTTGGGCTTACTATTGCTATGACCTAAGTGCAGGCAACCTTGTGTGCTTATTTGTACCTTGAGTCAGTTGCTGCTTACTACGGGAACCCATGGATCCAAGCTGCACTTAACGTTTGGCCAAATTAGAGCTACACGACTCTTTGCCCTTCTTTTACTATATAGTCAGTACTTTTTTTGGAAAACATGTCAACGTGATCAGTAGGTCCAATAATATGGATTCCTTCCTAGGTCATTTGCCAATTTCCAATTTTTGGTAATAATTGGCCCTGGCCCAACATCTTGACAATCCCTATTGGTTATTGTGGCGACCCATAACATTTAAAGGGGTTGTAAACCCTCAAGGTTTTTCACCTTAATGCAGTCTATGCATTAAGGTGAAAAACCTTCTGTAGTGCAGCAGCCCCCCCCCCCCCAGAGCCCCCCTTTTACTTACCTGAACCCGATCGCTCCAGCGACGAGGATGAGCAAAGCAGCTCCAGTCGCTGTCTTGGGTCCTCATTGGGTAGATTGATAGCAGCAGGAGCCAATGGCTCCCACTTCTGTCAATCAAATCCAGTGACACAGGAGCTGGGGGAGGGGCCAAGTCCTGCTGTCTGTGTCAATGGATGCAACAGTGCGCCCACACGAGTGCCCCCATGGAATGCGTCTCTCCGTGGGGGCACTCGAGAAGAGAAGGAGCCAGGAGTGCCCCCGGGGGACCCCAGAAAAGGAGGATCGGGCCACTCTGTACAAAACCCTTGCACAGAGGAGGTAAGTATGACATGCTTGTTATTTAAAAAAATAAAATTAACCTTTACAACCCCTTTAGCAACCAATACAGAGTCTTGGAAGGTAGGGCCAACCTCATCCATTATAGGAACACTTGAGAGTTGCATATTACTCAAACTACCTGTGTCTTAGATCTACTGATTATTAAAGTTACTCAGGTATGTAAGATTTATACATGCAAACTGAAAATTTTACATGCTCATGTACTTTTTCTGTGCAGGTTATTCGGAAGGGTTGGTTGACTATTAGCAATATCAGTCTTATGAAAGGAGGATCCAAAGACTACTGGTTTATTCTTACTGCAGAGAGCCTCTCCTGGTATAAAGATGATGAGGTAAATGAGATACATCAAGAAGAACTTTTTCAAAAATATAAAATGTGGTTTCTGACGATTAATTTCTACCAGAGTGTATCAATTGTTAAGCTGGCCATACATTAATCTTTTTTTTTTTTTTAGTTCAACCAGTGGGTTCAATGGGAAAAAAAAAGCCTTGATTCCCCCATCCACACATTGTATGTGGATGGGAAATCACTCCCGCTGTGCTTTTGTATTCTGATGGCGGGGCGTCTTACCCACTGTCAGAGCACACTGATCCTATAGCTGGCGGCACAGATTTTTGGGGAAAAACAGAAGTTAGATCGACTTCTGTACAACCAGCTTGCCCATACATGAATCAAAATCGGGCTGGTCTCTGCTGAACTGGCTGAGTTTAGATCCATTAATGGCTACCTTTAGGAGATCAGTGAGATCCAGTGTAAAGCAAAACCTTATTTGTGGTCATGATTTGATTATTTGAGTTTTTTGGTCATTAAAAAAATCACAATAAAGATAGCACAAACTTGACAATAATCTGATTATAATTAGTAACAACAATAGACACACTACCATCAGGTGTTTGGAGGAATGTATGATTGAACTGAATTTTTATCCAATTCTTGTGATGTCCAGAGATCTTTCCTAACCTTGCAGCTCTCAACAGACCAGGGACATCTTCAATACTAAAATAAAAAAAGGTAGAGAGTGTCCGGGCCTAGTGCAACACCTTCTGACACCACTTAAATGTGAAAACATTATTAAAAAGGATTAAAATCACAGGCATCGTGCTGTATCCTTTAAGGGGATTTTCAGTTAATATAAACTTCAAAATGGTTAATTTTACATGGACTTAACAAGTTGTATTTGTTAAGCAAATGGTATAGTATAATGCCAAACTCCAAGCTGGTGTATCATAGAGCTTCCAACTGTCCCTGATTTGAAACAAAGTCCCTCTGTCCCTCTTTCCTCCTAATTTGTCCCTCATTTTGGTCTGATCTATGTAGTTGTATAAAAAGGGCACTTTTTATGTTTCAAAAAGTGTTTCACAGTGCTAAACCTTTCATCTAATTTCTATATTGCTGCATGTGTAAATGTCAAAAGCCAGTATAAAGGAATAGTAGTAAAAAAAAAAAAAAAAACTTGTGGGTTTAACTATTTTTTTTTTTGTATAATTCTCCGTTAAGGGGGCTAAACAGGGGTGTGTCCTATGCCTGCATACTTTTGCTAATGGGTGTCCCTCATTCAAAGTTGGGAAATATGGAGTAGTGATACTGCAAGAGGAAGCTAGATGGCTTATATTGTCACTTTGCTTTTGTGTTTTGAAGTGGTGTTGGAAAACCCTGTAACACTGTAAGTTACATTTGAACTTTTCCTTTAACCACTTCCCGACCGCCCCATGTAGATATACGTCGGCAGAATGGCACGTACAGGCAGAACCACGTACCTGTACGGCGGGGACGGTCGGGATCGCTTCAGGAGCGATCCGGGATGAGGGGACGGCCAGTGGGTTCTGGCCACCCCCTCGCGATCGCTCCTGGCGAATCAGATGCTTCCTCTGTCTGTGTCAATCAAAACACAGGCAGAGGAAGTGATGTCACACTCGGTGCGCCGGTCTATGTGACCGGAACGCCGATGAGTCAACACACACAGGTTAGTGCACCAACAGTACACTGACACCAGTACACATAGGCACACAAAACACCCCCCTGTCACCCCCAGATCACCCCCAGATCACCCCCTCGCCCCCCCCCCCCCCCAGTCACAGTGTCACTAATTGCAGTGATCATTTATTTACTGATCACTGCATTTAGTGTCAGTGTGACTGTAATAACTGTCAGTGCAGTTAGTTTTAGGTCCAAGGTAGCCCCCCACCCCCCCCCCTAATAAAGGTTTAACCCCTTGATTGCCCCCCAGGTAACCCTTTCACCCCCTTTTGCCAGTGTCATAAGCGATCGTTTTTCTGATCGCTGTATTAGTGTCACTGCTGTCGCTAGGTAACCATTTTTTTTTTAGGTAACCGCCATGTTTATATAGGTTCATAAATAGGTTTATAGGTCAGGTACCCCCATATTACAACCTAAATAAAGGTTTTAACCCCCTGATTGCCCCTAGAGTTAACCCTTTCACCAGTGATCACAGTATAACTGTCACTGGTGACGCTGGTTAGCCAGTTAGTTATTTCGTTATTTAGGTTCCCCGTCAGGTTTTTATATAGTGTCAGGTACCCCCATATATTACCTAATAAAGGTTTTAACCCCTGATTGCCCCTAGTTAACCCTTTCACCCCCTTTTGCCAGTGTCACTAAGCGATCGTTTTTCTGATCGCTGCATTAGTGTCGCTAGGTAACCAGTTTTTTTTTAGGTTAACCGCCATGTTTATATAGGTTCATAAATAGGTTTATAGGTCAGGTACCCCCATATTACAACCTAAATAAAGGTTTTAGCCCCCTGATTGCCCCTAGTTAACCCTTTCACCCCCTTTTGCCAGTGTCACTAAGCGATCGTTTTTCTAATCGCTGCATAAGTGTCACTGGTGCCGCTAGGTAGCCAGTTTTTTTTTTTAGGTAACCGCCAGGTTTATATAGGTTCATAAATAGGTTTATAGGTCAGGTACCCCCATATTACAACCTAAATAAAGGTTTTAACCCCCTGATTGCCCCTAGAGTTAACTCTTTCACCAGTGATCACAGTATAACTGTCACTGGTGACGCTGGTTAGCCAGTTAGTTATTTAGGTTCCCCGTCAGGTTTTTATATAGCGTCAGGTACCCCCATATAATACCTAATAAAGGTTTTAACCCCCTGATTGCCCCTAGTTAACCCTTTCACCAGTGATCACCGTATAACTGTTACGGGTGACGCTGGTTAGATAGTTTGTTTTTTATACTGTCAGGGCACCCGCCATTTATTACCCAATAACGGTTTAACCCCCTGATCGCCCGGCGGGTGATATCAATTAGGTTTTAGGGTCAAATAAGGTCTGCGTCGCCCCAGGTTAGTGCCAGCACCGCAAACACCCACGCACAAAGCATACACCTCCCTTAGTGGTACAGTATCTGAACAGATCAATATCTGATCTGATCAGATCTATACTAGCATCCCAGCAGTTTAGGGTTCCAAAAAAACGCATTGTTAGCGGCATCAGCCCAGATACCTGCTAGCACCTGCGTTTTCCCCCTCCGCCCAGCCCAGCCCAGCCCAGCCCAGCCCACCCAAGTGCAGTATTGATCGATCACTGTCATTTAGAAAACACTAAGCACACATAACTGCAGCGTTCGCAGAGTCAGGCCTGATCCCTGCGATCGCTAACAGTTTTTTTGTGGTAGCGTTTTGATTCAGTCGCTAACAGTCAGGAGCTTTTTTACCTGTAAATCTCAAAAAAATAAAAAAATAGTTGTCGTTTTATTGTTCTCTCTCTATTGTTGCTCTTTTTTTACTCCATTCTATTCTGCAATGTTTTATTATGTTTTATCATGCTTGCTTTTCAGGTATGTAATTTTGTTTACTGTGTTTTAGTGTTAACCATTTTTTTGTTTTCAGGTGCGCCATTCAGTTGCAGCGCGGATTTATTTATCTTGACAGCAACAGTGTTTGCTCCCACGATACATAAAGACGCGACTCCAACACTGTAGGAGGTGATTTCACCACCACAGTTAAAAAAAAGAGCATATATGCCGAAGCATGGGGGCAGCAGGGGGGGGGGGGGGAGCGATTGGCTCCTAATGCTGCGTACATACGGTCGAAATTCCGACGGAGCCTTGCCCCGTGGAAAAGTGCAACCGTGTGTACATGGCATAACTTTTGTGGGAGGATGCCCCCATGCTTCGGCATATATAAATGGTGCATGTATGCCCATCATTAGAAGTGGGTGGATGAAGGGAGGTATTCTAATGGTGGGCATACCCACCAATCAATCTCTTTTTTTTCGTTCAGCCAAGAGGCTGCATGAAAAATAAAGATTACAATATATGTCCAGTATGTTGCTGGACTTTGAATGGTTATACCAGAATGATGCCTGCAGGTTTAGGTATCATCTTGGTATCATTCTTTTCAGCCAGTGATCGGCTTTCATGTAAAAGCAATTCTAGCGGGTAATTAGCCTCTAGACTGCTTTTACAAGCAGTGGGAGGGAATGTCCCCCCTCCCGGATATAAACCGCGCCATTGGGAAATTGGGAAAGCGTTTTATCACACCGATCTTGGTGTGGTCAGATGCTTTGAGGGCAGAGGAAAGATCTAGGGTCTAACAGACCCCAATTTTTTCAAAAAAAGAGTACCTGTCACTGCCTATTGCTATCATAGGGGATATTTACATTCCGTGAGATAACAATAAAAATGATAACAAAAGAAAAAAATGGAGGGAACAGTTTTAAAATAAAATAAAAAAGCTAAAAAAAAAAAAAAAATTAAAAAAAAAAAAAAAAAGCACCCCTGCCCCCCCTTCTCTTGCGCAAAGGCGAACACAATCGTTGGTCTGGCGTCATACGTAAACAGCAATTGCACCATGCATGTGAGGTATCACCGCGAAGGTCAGATCGAGGGCAGTAATTTTAGCAGTAGACCTCCTCCGTGAATCTAATGTGGTATCATGTAAAGGCTTTTAAAGGCTTTTAAAAATTTATGTAGTTTGTCGCCACTGCGTGTTTGTGCGCAATTTCAAAGCATGTCCTGTTTGGTATCCATGTACTCGGCCTAAGATCATATTTTTTATTTCATCAAAAATTTGAGCAATGTAGTGTGTTTTAGTGCATTAAAATAAAAAAAAGTGTATTTTTTCCACAAAAAATGCGTTTGAAAAATCGCTGCGCAAATACTGTGTGGAAAAAAAAAATGCAACACCCACCATTTTAATCTGTAGGGCCTTTGCTTTAACAATATATATAGTGTTTGGGGGTTCAACGTAATTTTCTTGCAAAAAAAAAATATGTTTTCATGTAAACAAAAAGTGTCAGAAAAGGCTTTGTCTACAAGTGGTTAGAAGAGTGGGTGACGTGTGACATAGGCTTCTAAATGTTGTGCATAAAATGCCAGGACAGTTCAAACCCCCCCCCAAATGACCCCATTTTGGAAAGTAGACACCCCAAGCTATTTGCTGAGAGCAATGTTGAGCCCATTAAATTTTTTTTTTTTTTTTGTCCCAAGAGATTGAATAATGAAAAAAAAAATATATATATATTTTTTTTACAAAAAGTTGTCACTAAAATGATATATTGCTCAAACATGCCATGGGCATATGTGGAAATACACCCCAAAATACATTCTGTTGCTTCTCCTGAGTACGGGGATACCACATGTGTGGGACTTTTTGGGAGCCTAGCCGCGTACGTCACCCCAAAAACCAAGCACCGCCTTCAGGCTTTCTAAGGGTGTAATTTTTTTATTTCACTTCTCACTGCCAATCACAGTTTCGGAGGCCATGGAATGCCCAGATGGCATAAAACCCCCCAAAACGACCCCATTTTGGAAAGTAGACACCCCAAGCTATTTGCTGAGAGGTATGGTGAGTATTTTGCAGATCTCGCTTTTTGTCACAAAGTTTTGAAAATTGAAAAAAGAAAAAAAATATTTTTTTTTCTTTACTTTCTTCATTTTCAAAAACAAATGAGAGCTGTAAAATACTCACCATGCCTCTCAGCAAATAGCTTGGGGTGTCTACTTTCCAAAATGGGGTCATTTGGGGGGGGTTTTGTGCTATTTTGGCATTTTATGGCCTTCGAAACTGTGATAGGTAGTGAGGAGTGAAATCAAAAATTTGCACCCTTAGAAATCCTGAAGACGGTGCTTGGGTTTCGGGGCCCCGTACGCGGCTAGGCTCCCAAAAAGTCCCACATATGTGGTATCCCCATACTCAGGAGAAGCAGCAAAATGTATTTTGGGGTGCAATTCCACATATAACTATGGCATGTGTGAGCAATATATCATTTAGTGACAACTTTTTTTTATTTTTTTTTTATTTTTTATTTTTTGTCTTTATTCAATCACTTGGGACTAAAAAAAAAAATATTCAATGGGCTCAACATGCCTCTCAGCAAATAGCTTGGGGTGTCTACTTTCCAAAATGGGGTCATTTGGGGGGGTTTTGTGCTATTTTGGCATTTTATGGCCTTCGAAACTGTGATAGGTAGTGAGGAGTGAAATCAAAAATTTGCACCCTTAGAAATCCTGAAGGCGGTGCTTGGGTTTCGGGGCCCCGTACGCGGCTAGGCTCCCAAAAAGTCCCACACATGTGGTATCCCCATACTCAGGAGAAGCAGCTAAATGTATTTTGGGGTGCAATTCCACATATAACCATGGCATGTGTGAGCAATATATCATTTAGTGACAACTTTTTGAAAACATTTTTTTTTTTTTTTTTTTTTTTTTTTTTTGTCTTTATTCAATCACTTGGGACTAAAAAAAAAAATATTCAATGGGCTCAACATGCCTCTCAGCAAATAGCTTGGGGTGTCTACTTTCCAAAATGGGGTCATTTGGGGGGGTTTTGTACTTCCCTGCCATTTTAGCACCTCAAGAAATGAGATAGGCAGTCATAAATTAAAAGCGGTGTAAATTCCAGAAAATGTACTCTAGTTTGTAGACGCTATAACTTTTGCACAAACCAATAAATATACGCTTATTGGCATTTTTTTTACTAAAGACATGTGGCTAAATACATTTTGGCCCAAATGTTTGATTAAAATTGAGTTTATTGGATTTTTCTTATAACAAAAAGCAGAAAATATCTTTTTTTTTTTCAAAATTTGCAGTCTTTTTCCGTTTATAGCGCAAAAAATAAAAATCACAGAGGCAATCAAATACCATCAAAATAAAGCTCTATTTGTGGGAAGAAAAGGACGCCAATTTCGTTTGGGTACAACATTGCATGACCGCGCAATTACCAGTTAAAGCAGTGCAGTGCGAAATTGAAAAAAGACCTCTGGTCCTTTGGCTGCCAAATGGTCCGGGGCTGAAGTGGTTAAATAAAAGGGGGCCACAAGCCCTGGAACACTATTTCCTGACTGGTCTTCCTCTCTTCTCTCTCTCTTTCCATCTCTCTCTCTCTCTCTCTCTCTCTCTCTATATATATATATATATATATATATATATATATATGTATATATATATATATATATATATATATATATATATATATATATATATATATATATATATACACTACTCAAAAAATGTAATCAGGGTATAGCATCAAGTCCGTTAATCTCCTGGGATATTGATCTGGTCAGTTAAGTAGCACAGGGGGTTGTTAATCGGTTTCAGCTGCTTTGGTGTTAATCAAATGAACAACAGGTACACTAGATGGGCAACAATGAGATGACCTCCAAAACAGGAATGGTTTTACAGGTGGAGGCAGTCCCACTCCTCCAGGATGGCACATCAATACGTGCCATTGCCAGAAGGCTTGTTGTGTCTCCCAGCACAGTCTCAAGAGCATGGAGGATATTCCAGGAAACAGGCAGTTACTTTAAGAGAACTGAACAGGACCCTAGAAGGTCCTTAACCCATCAGCAGGACTGGTATCTGCTCCTTTGTGCAAGGAGAAACAGGATGAGCACTGCCAGAGCCCCACAAAATGAACTCCAGCAGGCCACTGGTGTGAATATCTCTGACCAAACAATCAGAAATAGACTTCATGGGGTGGCCTGAGGGCTCAACGTCCTCTAGTGGACCCTGTGCCCACTACCTGGCACTGTGGAGCTTGATTGGCATTTGCCATTGAACACTAGAATTGGCGGGTCCAGCACTGGCGCCCTGTGCATTTCACAGATGAGAGCAGGTTCACCCTGAGCACACGTGACAGACGTGTAAGGGTCTAGAGAATCCCTGGAGTATGTTATGCTGACTGTAACATCATTCAGCATGACCGATTTGGTGGTGGGTCAGTGATGGTCTGGGGAGGCATATCCATGGAGGGATGCACAGACCTCTACAGGCTAGACAATGGCACTCTGATTGCCATTAGGTATCGGGATGAAATCCTTGAAACCACTGCCAGACCTTATTCTGGCTCAGTGGGTCCCGGGTTCCTCCTGGTACACGACAATGCCCGGCCTCATGTGGTGAGAGTATGCATCCAGTTCCTGAAGGATGAAGGAATTGATACCATTGAACAGTGTTGGTCATCTTACTTTAAAAAAGTAATTAGTTAAGTTACAAATTACTTCTTCCAAAAAGTAATTGCGTTAGTAACTCAGTTACTACATTGGAAAAGTAATTAGTTACGCAGCAAAGTAACTGTGACTTTTTTTTTATATTCTATATGTGTAACTAAGGGGCGGGTCTAGTATTACTGTAAGCAAGGGGCGCATTTATTATTATTGTTATAAATCGTGTAACCAAGGGGCTGCTCTATTATTACTCTAACCAAGGGGCAGATCTGTTATAGCGTGTAAGCAAGGGGCGGGTCTATTATTATTATATCGTGTAAGGGGCGGATGGCTACAGAAGAGGGCAAATGTTAAATTAATGGGCAGAGCTCGATATGTAACAATAATAATAAATGCGCCCCTTAGTTACAGTAATACTAGACCCGCCCCTTAGTTACACGATAGACACCCCTTGCAGAGTAGCACGAGCATCGGGAGCGTGCGGCATCGATTTGTACAATTACATGTTAACTGCGCCTGCGTGGTGTAGAGTTCACTCAGAGCTGTTTAGGTTCAGCAATTTTCGTAAGCTCTGTAGTCCTTCGTACTGCACAAGCGCTGCACCTGTGGTCCTTATGTGGTGGGGGAACTTTTTTGGCAGGACACCGGAATTACACTACTGCCATCTAGTGACAGTAGATGTAATTGCGGTAACTCCGCCCAAGTAATGGGAACTGCGTTACCATGAGGGGAAAAGTAATCAGTTAGATTACTCGTTACCCTCTAAAGTAACTGCGTTAAGTAACTCCGTTTATTTTAACTCAGTTACTTACATCACTGCCATTGAATGGCCCCCACGCTCACCTGACCTAAATCCAATAGAACACCTCTGTGACATTATGTGTCAGTCCACCTGACTCCGCCAGGTTGCACCCCGGTATGTTCTGAAGCTGAGAGATGCCCTGGTCCAGATCTGGGAGGAAATACCCCAGGACACCATCCATCGTCTCATTAGGAGCATGCCCTGGTGTAGTCAGGCATGCATATAAGCACGTGGGGGCCACAAACTACTGAGTACCATTTTGAGTTGCTGCAATGAAATTTCAGCAAAATGGACTAGCCTGCTGCATCATCTTTTCACTTTGATTTTCGGGGTGTCTTTGAATTCAGCCCTCTGTAGGTTTATAATTTTAATTTCCATCAAACGATGTGGCATCCTTTCGTTCCTAACACATTACCCCGTCCATATCAGTATAGATATCCAGCATGATATTTTCCCAATATTCTAAAGTACGCTGTGCTTTCAAAATTAAAATCCAAATAGTGAAACGAAAAATGTGCTATATAACAACAGCAATAAGTGATAATGTGCTAAAATACATACAATATTCCAAATAAAGTGCTTTCATGCAGGATATGATAAAATATATATATATATATATATTTGTGAGAAAAAAGTGCTACAATGTGCTGTGCAATCAAAAAAAGTTCAAAAGTGCTCCAATGTAATCCATGCGATCCATGTGATTCTGTGGTTGCTGTGATATCAATCCAATATTAAGGTGCTCAATATGGTAATGGAGTCCCTTTTGTGCCTATTTGCATGGCGCGTCAGGGTGCCACTCTAAAATAGCATAAAAACTATAGTGGCTGATATCAGGGTGGTATGCTGATTGTCCTTAGTGGGTGCACTGACTAGCGTTCCGTCCTGTCCCCTTCCCCTACACGTGTCGATACAAGGGGTCAATTCGTATCTTTCTCAGGGGGTAATTAACCCCTTGTATCGACGCGTAGGGGAAGGGGACAGGACGGAATGCTAGTCAGTGCACCCACTAAGGTCGATCAGCATACCACCCTGATATCAGCCGCTACAGTTTTTTATGCTATTTTAGAGTGGCGCCCTGACACGCCATATGCAAATGGGCACAAAAGGGACTCCATTACCATATTGAAGCACAGAGTGAGGCCACCACAGGAATCCGGATTTACCACTGAACCATTTACAGGTTGCAATGCGTGTATTGACCAAGCCTAATCAGCAAGGTCACACGCTCTAAGGTGAGCGGCCATTACCTGGGGGGAACACCTCAGTGCACATGCAGCACCTTAATATTCAATTGATATCAGAGCAACCACTGAATCTCATGGATCGCATGGATTACATTGGAGCACTTTTGAACTTTTTTTGATTGCACAGCACATTGAAGCACTTTTTTTTCTCATATATATATATATATATATATATATATATATATATATATATATTTTTTTTTTTTTTTATATATATATATTTTTTTTTTAATAAGGATTTTTATAGTTTGGTTCACAATTATATTGGTTTAAGGATTTTATTGATTGCTTTTTTCTCACCATATGGACATTTTATCATATCCTGCATGAAAGCACTTTATTTGGAATATTGTATGTATTTTAGCACGTTATCACTTTATTGCTGTTGTTATATAGCACATTTTTCGTTTCACTATTTGGATTTTAAGTTTGAAAGCGCAGCGTACTTTAGAATATTGGATGATCTTTGCATGATTTATGAGACATGTGCAACGCTAGCTGCTGATTCAAAATTATAGTGTTATTTGGGAGACCCTATTTTGAGCTTATAGCAAGTGGTGGCTCGCAGGACATTACATTGATTGTATGATATTTTTCCCCACTGAGATCTGATGTGTTTTTGTGTTTTCAAAGTGTTCCTTTAATTTTTTTGAGCAGTGTATATACAGTATATATATATATATATATATATATATATATATATATATATATATATATCTATATATATCTATATATATACAAAACAATTTCAACATTTTAAATGGTGTGTTTTCCAAAAACTGCTTTCCTCTTTAAAAACAGTAGATGAAGCATTAATAATGATGTTGACAGTTGAATTTCCGGCTAGTTATTGGTAAAAGGCCAAAGAGATAGTTTCAAAAGAAGTTAGTTTGTGCTCTATACAAACGTCCTCTCTAAATACATACCACAGGTGTGGAATCTATTATCCCAGAGAGTGCAGTCCGCTGTTTTATTCTGATTAGACATCTTTCCATAGTTTGTAGAACTGTGTGTAAAATATAGTAAACTGAATTTAAAAATAACCTCTCCTCCCTCACACTGCTCCTACCGCTCCTATTTTAGTTTAACAGAGTTCCGCACAATTAGCGGTTGTACTCATGAGCATCATCTGAGTATTCCTGCAGCTTTTCCAGAGACAGTATATTGTATGTCACCATGCAGACAATGAATAATGTTGGCTTTTAAAAGCACTGTTTCCGAGAACTGCATTACATAGGACTAGTCATAGATGGGAGTGCTTGCAAGCATGGACCCTGTGTGCTGAAAATAAGAATGTTACAGTACAAGTCATTTATGAAAAAGGTCACTAACAAAAACTGTGTACTCATAGCAGCCACCCAGATTCTTTATTTCTTTTTTTGCAGTACTACATTTGGATAATGCAGGGACATCTGATTGGATATGAACGGCAATACAGGCTTCTTCTTTTGCAGACATTAGAGTTTGCACATCTACTGCGTATTTTTACCTTGCATGTATGCATGCATTTTTTTCTTTCCTAGGCTTATATTTGCACTGTAATGCGTTGCAATGTGTTTGCATGCATTTTTGCATGTTTGCAGTGCAGAAAAACGTAGCACTGCACTGCAATAATGTGAACTATGCCCATAGGATTACCAAGATTTTGGACTGTCCATGCAGTTGGAGCAGCCAAAAATGCATCCAACTGCAGCCAACTGTATTCCGCTGCATTAGGTGTGAATGGGTCCTTAGGTTAAACTTAGATGTGCGGTTGGTGGGCTGTTAAAACCCCCTGATTAAGATGTGTTTTAGCGCCCCCAACTGTCCCCCTTGAGCTGCAATGGCAGCTGTTGGTGGTGTTCGCATGTAGCAGTTGTTATGGTTCCCTTCACCTATCCAACAAATTTCCATTGGTGGGAAGGGATGAGCCGAACACCCCCGGGTTCGGTTCGCACCAGAACCTGCGAACGGACCAAAAGTTTGCACGAACGTTAGAACCCTATTAATTACAATGGACGCGAACGTTCGAAATCTAAAGTGCTATTTATAATGGCCAATATGCATGTTATTGTCCTAAAAAGGGTTTGGGGACCCGGGTCCTGCCCCAGGGGACATGTATCAATGCAAAAAGAAGTTTTAAAAAATGGAAGTTTTTTCTGGAGCACTCATTTTAATGATGCATAAAGTGCATAAAAAAAAAAAAAAAGTGAAATATTCCTTTAAATATCGTACCTGGGGGGTGTCTAAAGTATGCCTGTGAAGTGCCATGTGTTTCCCATGTTTAGAACTGTCCCTGCACAAAATGACATTTGTAAAGGAAAAAAAGCCATTTAACCACTTAAGCCCCGGACCAATTTGCAGCCAAAGGGCCAGGCCCCTTTTTGCGATTCGGCACTGCGTCGCTTTAACTGACAATTGCACGGTGCGACGTGGCTCCCAAACAAAATTGGTGTCCTTTTTTTCCCACAAATAGAGCTTTCTTTTGGTGGTATTTGATCACCTCTGTGTTTTTTCTTTTTTTTTGCGCTATAAACAAAAATAGAGCGACAATTTTGAAAAAAATTCTATATTTTTTACTTTTTGCTATAATAAATATCCCCAAAAAATATATAAAAAAACTTTTTTTTTCCTCAGTTTAGGCCGATACGTATTCTTCTACATATTTTTGGTAAAAAAAAAATCGCAATTAGCGCTTATTGATTGGTTTGTGCAAAAGTTATAGTGTTTACAAAATAGGGGATAGTTTTATAGCATTTTTATTAATATTTTTTTTTTACTAGTAATGGCGGCGATCAGCGATTTTTATTGTGACTGCGACATTATGGCGGACACATCGGACATTTTTGGGACCATTGTTATTTATACAGCAATCAGTGCTATTTAAATTCAGGTGCATGCTGTGCAGGAGGCACACTACACTGACTGAATATTAGGCAGATGCCTGTGTTGCACAAATCAACTACACAACACCAGCAATGAGGGGGTAGATTCAGGTGTATGCTGTGAAGTGTGCAGAAGGCACACTACACCCACTGTAACAGCGCTAGGTTAGGAAGCAAAGCAAAGCTGACACTGTCCCTGCCTATCCTGCTCTCTCCCTGAACACTACACTCACTGTAACAGCACTATCTAAAGAAGTATAAAGCACAGCTGACACTGTCCCTGCCTATCCTGCTCTCTCCCTGAACACTACACTCACTGTAACAGCACTATCTAAAGAAGTATAAAGCACAGCTGACACTGTCCCTGCCTATCCTGCTCTCTCCCTGAACACTACACTCACTGTAACAGCACAATCTAAAGAAGTATAAAGCACAACTGACACTGTCCCTGCCTATCCTTTTCTCTATGAACGCTGCACAACACTACACTAGGCCGCCGCACTGGCGGCCTTATATAGTGTGGGGCGTGTACTAAACCCCCCTGAGCTATAATTGGCCACAGGCATCCTGCCTGTGGCTCCTCCTGCCTGAACTGTGATTGGCCAAGAATGCTGGGTCACAGTGCATGCTTGGCCAATCATCAGCCAGCAATGCACTGCGGCTGGCGCAGTGCATTGTGGGCCATTCGTATCACACGAATTTGATGCGAACAGCCCACAAAGTTCTGGTTTTCGATGAGCGGACGAACGGCCGATGTTCGATTCGAACCGGGCTCATCCCTATTGGTGGGCAGCAACAGTGGCGGAACTACCGCCATAGCGACACACGCGTTCGCTATGGGGCCCGCAGCTTAGTAGGGCCCGCAGCCAGGTGCGGTCCTGTCCTAGTTGCCATTCAAATTTCTCTTTTTGGCTGCCCGCCGCTAGAGGTCCGCGGCCGGCGGAGATATTGTCTCCACCGGCCGCCATTTTCCAGAAGACCAGAGTTAAAAGACGAGAGGGGAGCCTGCAGAGTGGCTACAATAGAGCTGTGGCTCCGCCTACACCCCGCCCCGGTCTGTCTGTCATCCAGGGCCCAGGGGCCCCAGTTGCCTGGGGGGCCCCAGTCCAGGGACCCCAGGCCCCTTCCAGGCTCAGAGCTCTGAGTGATGACGAGGAGCTGGCCCGCCTCCTTCATTGGCAAATGGTCGGGACTCGTGAGGGGGTGTGGCCAGGCAAGGGGTGACCCCGCCTGTCACTGGAGGGCAGAGCGGCCGGGCGGTCTCGCACGATCCTTCTGGGCAGAGCAACATGGAGGTAAAAAAAAAAAAAAAAAAAGGCTCTAAAAATGCTGTTTTCTTTTTTTATGCAGCCACAGGACTAAGAGAAATTGTGTTGAAAACTGCTCTGCTTGATTTCTTACACTCAGGCCAAACAGATACCATCTTGAGCTTTGTCAACTTTATTACTTCTATCTTTAGACTTTTACATATAAGTAAAAAAAGTTCTGTTAGCTGACAAAGATCAAGATGGTATCTGTTTTTTCCTGTAGCACTGTCCTCACTGTAAGTTTTCAACCCAATTTCTCCCAGTCCTCTGCCTGCTGTCGCCCAGTCCCCCTGCTGTCGCCCAGTCCCCCTGCTGTCGCCCAGCCCCCTGCTGTCGCCCAGCCCCCTGCTGTCGCCCAGTCCCCCTGCTGTCGCCCAGTCCCCCTGCTGTCGCCCAGTCCCCCGCTGTCGCCCAGTCCCCCCGTTGTCGCCCAGTCCCCCCGTTGTCGCCCAGTCCCCCCGTTGTCGCCCAGTCCCCCCGTTGTCGCCCAGTCCCCCCGTTGTCGCCCAGTCCCCCTCCTCTCACCCAGTCCCCCTCCTCTCACCCAGTCCCCCTCCTCTCACCCAGTCCCCCTGCTGTCGCCCAATCCCTCTGCTGTCACCCAGTCCCTCTGCTGTCACCCAATCCCTCTGCTGTCGCCCAATCCCCTGCTGTCACCCAGGCCTCTGCTGTCACTAGCCCCCAGCTGTCACCCAGTCCCCCTGCTGTCACCCAGTCCCCCTGCTGTCACCCAGCCCTCTAAAAAAAAATATTAAAATGTTGACAACTATGCTCGCTGTGTATGGCAGGTCAATGAGGGGGCAACAAACATCCCAGGGGGTATAGACATGGCCTGTACTAGACTATTTTACGCCCTTTCTATACCGTATAGAAATCATATTTTAGAGGTACATGCGTTTTTTTGGGGGGGGGGCACAAGTAGCTGGTCTTGACTAGGGCGCAAAATAGTCTTGCGTGGGCCCCGGCCCCATCAGAGCCAAACAAAGAGTACTAGCAGTGGGACAAGGGAATCAGGCTGAGTGGGCACAGGCAGTCTAGCGCGCGGCAGCATCTTTGGTTTCTGCCTGCAAGCTGGGCTGTCACCACCTCTCCTGAGCCTCCCTGAGTGACTGAGCGAGCTAAGGCAGACGGTGGCGCAGAAGCTCAAGTTTCTCGATGGCGAGCAGGTCAGGCAAGAGAAGAAACTGTGCTGCCCCTCCCCCTTGAGCCGCCGCTGTCAGAAGAGGGCTCTATTTCTTGCCCATCCCCCTCCACCTGTCAGCAGTGGGGAGATCAGCGGTGTCTCTGGAGAGGAACCGGTGGCAAGTGACATACTAAATCTGGTGACGGGATGGGTGGCAAGTGGCACGCTGAATCTGGTGATGGGATGGGTGGCAAGTGACACGCTGAATCAGGTGACGGGACAGTGGCAAGTGACACGCTGAATCTGGTGGCAGGGGACGGGTGGCAAGTGACACGCTGAATCTGGTGGCAGGGGACGTGTGGCAATAGACACGCTGAATTTGGTGACAGGTGACGATGGCAAGTGACACGCTGAATCTGGTGGCAGGGGACGGGTGTCAAGTGACACGCTGAATCAGGTGACGGGACGGTGGCAAGTGACATGCTGAATCTGGTGGCAGGGGACAGGTGGTAAGTGACACGCTGAACCTAGTGATGGGACGGTGGCAAGTGACACGCTGAACCTGGTGGCAGGGGATGGGTGGCAAGTGACACGCTGAATCTGGTGGCAGGGGACGGGTGGCAAGTGACACACTGAACCTGGTGCCAGAGGACGGGTGGCAAGTGACACACTGAATCTGGTGGCAGGGGATATGTGGCAAGTGACACACTGAATCTGGTGACAGGTGACGGTGGCAAGTGACACGCTGAATCTGGTGGCAGGGGATGGGTGGCAAGTGACCCACTGAATCTGGTGACAAGTGACAGTGGCAAGTGACATGCTGAATCTGGTGACAAGGGACCGGTGGCAAGTGACACGCTGAATCTGGTGACAGGTGACGGTGGCAAGTGACACGCTGAATCTGGTGGCAGGGGATGGGTGGCAAGTGACCCACTGAATCTGGTGACAAGTGACAGTGGCAAGTGACATGCTGAATCTGGTGACAAGGGACCGGTGGCAAGTGACACGCTGAATCTGGTGCCAGGGGACAGTAGCAAGTGACACGCTGTAAAGTAGAAACACTGTACTTTCATTCTTGAGAGTAGGTGCGTAAATGGGGGCAAGCTTGTAGGGGCCCCATAGCATTACTTTGCCCAGGGGCCAATGATGCTATTAAGATGGCCCTGGGACAGTGACACCTGAGATGTAAGGAGGCACTTCGCTGGCTGGGGACAGTGACACCTGGGAAGTAAGGAAGCACTCCGCTGGGGACACCTGATGGCATTTGGTGGCAGGCGACGTGGCAAGTGACACACTCAGGGCTCCCACTGATTCTGATTCTGCATTATGGTGAGTTGAAGTATTTCATTTTATATTACAATGTAATAATAGAAATAATGCGCTTCAATCACCCTGACACCATAACAACCATGGTGCCGGGATGATTGAATCGCTAACACCAGGTGTTTGGAATATCTTTATCTGCTGATTGCTAAACTTTCTGGAATACACATATTTCTATTGTGGTGTAGGATCTGGGCCTGCTGTCCCTTCATTCCTCTTTTTTCCTTCCTCTCTCTTTCTTTCTTTGTTTCTCCCTCCATCCCTCATTCATCTCAAACTCTAACCACACCCCTTTGAGTCACGCCCCTTTAATCCACACCCAATAGTACGATTAAACCAAGCCCATACCTTGCCGTGGGGCGCTTTGCGCGCCGCATTTTTCTTTCCCCACTAGGCCACACCTACAGACAAATGTCCACCCCCTAATTTTGATAATACTCCGCCCACCGACAAAAAAATTGTCCAGGTGAGGATGAGGAATGTAAGTTTACTGTTAAGCCTCCCGGCCCCTCGAGTCCGGCCGTGACCCGACGCACGCAGCTGCATACAGCAGGAGGCAGGAGTACAGAGCAGAGTGGGCGGGGCAGAACGCTCGAGCGCGCCTGTGAAGGGACATTGTTTTCGGCACATGAGGAGGCTCTGAAGTCTAGACAAGAGGTAGGAAGGGAGTGGGAGACAGACTGTCATCTGCTTTGCACAGTTCATTTTTTTTTTTTGTGGGGGGGGACTGTTTACAGGGGGGGGCCCCATACAACATTTTGCTATGGGGCCCTGTGATTTCTAGTTACGCCCCTGGGCAGCAAGCCTGCAGAACACAACCTATTCAAGCAAATGGGGAACTGCTGCAAACTCCTTGCAACTGTGGAGCAGTTGTTCAGCAAAAAATAGCCCAAAACTGGTGGTGAGAAGGCGTAATGTTGCAACTGCTACATGCGAACACCACCACCTGTCAATTGCTTCTGAAAGGTGATCTGAACATGGATCGTTCTTCAGAATAACGGTGAGTTTAAACGCACATCTAAACCTAGCCTTACAGTGTGAGAAAACCAGCCATTACTGACAAGTGTGAGTACAATCCCTGAGGGCTAATATGCATGCCCTACACAAAATGTGGTGTGTTTATGATAAACTTAATTTACTATAAAAGTGAATAGAGATGGTCCTGCACTCACTCCCAGACCTAAAACAATGTACTAGGAATAGGAGAAGTTCTAGGTTCAAATACCCCTCTCTGCAAAAAAAAAAAAAACACCAACATGCACGCTATCACTGCTTACAGACTGCCCAGGTGCCCCAATATCATGCTGCCAGGAGCCAGTCAATACCCTTACTTTTCCAGCAATGGCTAGGAGAGGAAAGTAAGGGGTAGCCTTTGTTTCTGCAGTACAGTAGCATTAGAAGAGGCCACATAGGCTGTCACTACTTCCTTAGGGTCCATTAACATTTAGCGTCTCTGGAATGTGGGACTAAGCAAACTGGGCTGCAAACACGCATCACGCTTGCGGTGCCATTAACTTTTAATAGCACCCCAAGGACGGGTAGAACGTACATGCCTGCCATGCAATTTTGATGTGTGGCAAACACGCTACAAATGCGCCAAAACATGTGGTGAAACACTGCACCACACCAAAAAAAGGTTTTGGAGCTTCTTTGGGGCTGCCCTATTGCAACTATGCTCAGCAAGCAACAGCAAGCATTCGCTGGGCAAATCTCTGTGTGACCTCCAGAGGAATTGCTGGATTTTTATGAAAAGGCGTGTTTCATTTCAATGGTTGGTAAGATTGTCGTTCTGCCTGTGAACTGTCTAATCGGCGGGTGCAGGCAGACATCTAGTCCGCGGTATACCCGCTGCTGGGCTGCCGCTGTGTGTGTTTACAGCAGGAGCGGGTCGCTGGCGGCGCGTGCCCCAGACTTGGAAGTGTGAGATCATGCAGTATACTGTGCCCTGTAAAAGTATTCACCCCCCCCCCCCTGGCATATTTTGTGTTTTGTTGCCTGACAACATGGAATTAACATGGATTGTTTGAGGATTTGCACCATTTAATTTACAGAACATGCCCACAACTTTGAAGATTTTTTTTTTTCATTGTGAAGCAAACAACAAATAGGACAAAATAACAGAAAAAGTCAATGTGCATAACTATTCACCCCCCCCCCCCCCTAAAGTCAATACTTTGTAGAGCCACCTTTTGTGGCTATCACAGCTCCAAGTCGCTTTGGATCAGTCTCTATGAGCTTGCCACATTTCACCACTGGGATTTTTGCCCATTCCTCCTTGCAAAACTGCTCCAGCTCTTCAAGTTGGATGATTTGCGCTTGTGGACAGCAATCTTTACGTCTGACCACAGATTTTCTATTGGATTGAGGTCTGGGCTTTGACTAGGCCATTCCAACACATTTATATGTTTCCCCCTAAACCCCTCAAGTGTTGCTTTAGCAGTGTGTTTGGGGTCATTGTCCTGCTGAAAGGTGAACCTCCGTCCTAGCCTCAAATCACACACAGAGCGGTACAGGTTTTGCTCAAGAATATCCCTGTATTTAGCACCATCCATCTTTCCTTCAACTCTGACCAGTTTCCCAGTCCCGACTGCTGAAAAACATCCCCACAGCATGATACTGCCAACACAATTTTTCACTGTGGGGATGGTGTTCTTTAAGTGATGTGATGTGTTGGGTTTGTGCCAGACATAGCATTTTCTTTGATGGCCAAAAAGTTCAATTTTAGCCTCTTTAGACCAGAGCACCTTCCTTCATACATTTTGGGAGTCTCCCACATGCCTTTTCGCAAACTCAAAATGTGCCATTTTGCTTTTTGCTGAAAGTAATGGCTCTCTTCTGGCCATAAAGCCCAACTCTATGGAGCGGGTGACTTATTGTCGTCCTATGTACAGATACTCCAGGGTTAACTCTGCTGTGGAACTCTGAAGCTCCTCCAGGGTTAACTTAGGTCTCTGTGCTGCCTCTCTGATTAATGCCCTCCTTGCCCGGTCCATGAGTTATGTTGTGCGGCCGTCTGTTGGCAGGTTTGCTGTTGTGCCATGTTCTTTCCATTTGGTTATGATAGATTTGATGGTGCTCCTAGGGATCATCAAAGATTTGGATATTTTTTTATAACCTAACCCTGACTTGTACTTCCCAACAACATTGTCCCTTACTTGTTTGGAGAGTTCCTTGGTCTTCATGGCAGTGTTTGGTTAGTGGGGCCTCTTTCTTAGGTGTTGCAGCCTCTGGGGCCTTTCAAAAAGGTGTGTATATGTAATGACAAATCATGTGACACTTATGCCCCGTACACACGGTCAGATTTTCCGACGGAAAATGTCTTATCAGACAATGTTGTCGGAAATTCCGACCGTGTGTAGGCTCCATCGGACTTTTTCCGTCGGATTTTCCGATGGACAAAGTTTTATCTCCTGCTCTCAAATTTTCCGACAACAAAGTCCTATCGGACTTTTTCCGATCGTGTGTAGCGAATTCCGACGGACAAAGTGCCACGCATGCTCAGATCAAATTACAAGACCAAAGCTATTGGCTACTAGCCTCTACGTAGTTCCGTCGTACGCAACGAACGTCACCACGTTCAGAATGATCGGATTTTCCGACAACTTTGTCTGACCGTGTGTATGGAACACCAGTGTCGGACAAAATCCGTCTGACAAAATCCGACGGATTTTGTGGTCGGAATTTCCGACCGTGTGTATGGGGCATAAGATTGCACACAGGTAGACATAATTTCACTAATTATGTGACTTCTGAAGGTAATTGGTTGCACCAGAGCTTTTTATGGGCTTCATAACAAAGGGGGTGAATACATACGCACATGCCAATTATCATTTTTTTATTTCTGAAAAATAGTTTTATGTATATATTATCCTAATTTTACTTCACCAACTTAGATTATTATGTTCTGACCCATCACATATAATTCAGATTAAAAAAACATTGAACTAAAGGCTGTAATGTAACAAAATAGGTAAAAAGCCAAGAGGGTGAATACTTTTGCAAGGCACTGTATGTACGGTGGGCGGTCTGCAAGTGGTTAAAGCTACATCCTTGGTACTAGGCATTGAGCTTTTTCTCCATTGATGCACTTACCCAACATGTGTATGAGTATTTATTGTCTGTATATAAAGGATAGTTTTACAGAAAAGTAGGTGAGATTTTCTTTGTCATTCTTTATTTTGGAATTTTTGGGGTGAAGTCTTTCTGTAGTCAGCTAACAAAACACAGTAAAAGGTCCCCTATTTGACTTCAGAGTATGGGGTATCATTTACATACCAATCTGACACTTGAATGTACTGCATTGCATAATTACAGTAAAATTGGTTTCTAGGTGGAAACTACATATCGCATCTCTGAGTCAACAACACACAGGGGTGCAAAATCTGGTACAGCTGTACATGGTAGCCAATCAACTTCTAACTTTAAGGATAAGTTTTCCTTTAGTAACATGTTACATATTACACCCATATTCATACAACCAGACTGCCCCCCCTCCGATTCCCCGATCTGACAGCTAATGGGAGACTTGCCCCCCCCCCCCGCACCAGCACTCGTACACAGTGTTCTGTGAATGGAAAACGACAAGGTCCGGCTGTCAGCTTGTGGTTTTCAATGAACCACCACGGCATTGTGGAGCACTGTGGTAGTTTGTTCTCTCTTCCTGTCAGATTGTATCTGCTTGCCTGTATGGGATGTACAGGCACACAGATACACTGACAGTCTGCAGGAGACCTGCATGGCACCAGCGATCAGCAATGCTTTAGAGGCTCCAGAAACAAAAAATATTTTTTACCTGCAAAAAAATGTGCATTTATTTATTATTTATTTTTTGATAAAAGGTGAACTTGTCCTTTCAGCTTTTTCAATTAAGCTTTAACAATAAACCTGGAAGCTGATTGGTTTCTATGCAGAGCTTCACCTGATCTTGCACTCTCCAGTTTTTGTAAATCCAACCAACAGTGCAATGTAGTTAACATTTGTGGAGCATTTTGGAGAAATACTACTCATTAATATGATAATTGAGTTACCATTAAACTATCAACTCACTGGATACGTGCTAACTGGAAAATATAGCTGATAGAGACAGCACTCCAGTATATTTGCTTTGCATCCCAATGCTACGACCTTTGTAGCACGTGTGTGATTACTTATGCTTCAGTCGTGTATGTGACCCATTCCCTGACTTAAATAAAAAAGGAAGTTGTCCTTTTCCTTTCCAAGTTGTTTTCCTATTCCCTGGAGATTGCATAGTGTAGCTTCTTAAACCTAGGGAGCAGAAATTGTGTCAGCCAGTAAATATCAGAAAGACCTCCGTGATGTTACGCTTACCGCTGGCTTGGTGCAGTGGGGTAGCGCTGATTCTTCATTTTACAGACCACCTCTGCTCAGACTTAACAACAGTTAACTTGATTATAAAGATCAAATAGTAAAGTATGTTCTGATTTGCTTAAGGCACTTATTTTGTGTGCGTTTGAAATACTATAGCTATAAATTTGTATATTTCTATGCGTCACAAGCACTAATGCAGTATGTATTACTCGTTATGTAATTTGCCTTTATTGTGCCTAAAGTTTTAACTAATATATAATGTAGGAATGCATATGCAAAAAAAAGGGAAAAAATTCTAAAAGGAAAAATGGTTTCCCTTTTTAAAAATGTATTAAGCAAGATTTACAGTATTTGCAGCATAGAGCTCACTGCTTGCTCAACTATGTTTTAAAACTAAACACTAGCATAATTAAATAGCTGTGCTCGCCCAAATTGGATGTGGGAGAAAATTCCTTCTTAATTCCTAAAGGCCACACAGATTTATCCCCAAGCATTCTCTATGCATTGTTTTTTTTAATGAAAAAATAAAATGTCTGCATTTATCTGGAATACATTTACATGATGTCGTGAGTTTTCCAGTTGGAATTTGAAAACGAGACCATCTGGTGTGTAGCGTTTGTTACCCTTTCTGCAAACAGAGGGCCCCCAAAGAGCCATGAAAATAAAGGCTCTGTTATGCTTTAGCTGTCGCTCATAACCCTCACCACTGGAATGAGCCCAATTAAGGAGGCTCTCTGCTTGCTTCGGCTTTCTTTCTTATATTAACCCTCACTTTGCTGGAAAGCTTCACCTTAGGAATGTTATCTTGCAGTTTTCTATGTTAAAAATGTAAGGACTACTATGTTTATTCTTTTTTTTTTTTTTTTATTCTCAATAATGCAGTTATTTACACAGTCACTCACTTTCAATTACTTTCCAACTCAGACAGTCACACACTCATTCATTTATACCTTTGTTATAACAATTTTTTATATATAAAATAAGTTCTGATTGTTCATCGTGGTATTGTGAATGTCATTTAACTCATTTATATAGTGTATTTCCTACAGTTCTATTATATAAATATTTTCAAAACCATCAGTTTTCTCCATGGTTCATGACGTTCACAGCGACAAGCACAGTTTGCACAGATAGATAATTTATGGCTAGATCTTGGGTTGGCTTTGTAGATCACGCATAAGTATAAGATCATCTCCTAGTAGTATTTCATTCTATTAGTAGTATAACAGTTTTAATTGGCATTAAAAGGTTGGCTTGACCAAGGCCAAAAATTTAATTCTTGAGTTATCAGGGATTGAAGGGTGGATGGGGTAGCTTTACTCTTCCACTACCTTTTTGCACCTTTTGGTGATTCCACTGGAAAGATATCCCCAGTGCAATTCTCAGGTCTGCTGTCCAAACATCGGACTCTGGCTCCAACGTCTGCAATAGGAGAAGACGCAATGCTACTGCTTTTCCGTATTGTAAACTAAGATAGATAGGCAGTGGGGGAGTGTGACCTCTCGCAGTGGTTCAATAGACCTGGCAGCTCATGTTCTGATATTATGAAGATGGAGCCCATAAAATTTAATTTTCCTCCCACTAGTACTTTAGGGAAATAAAATGTGTGGACTCACCTTTTAGCTAAGGTGTCATTCACACCAGCACTTCTGCATTTAACTTTTCTAAATGCAATAGAAGTTATCTGGGAAGTATAAATAGCTTTTATGCCTCCAGACCACTTTTTTCCTGCATTTAGATGTTGCTGCTTTATAGCAGGTTTAGCCACGTTTAGGCCCTTCAGACATGTTTAGTCACGTTTACCAGCATTTACAAGCATTTAGAGTTTCTAATTGGATCCTGGACGCACATAATTCTATTTAAAAAGCAGCTAAACTGAACACACCTAAATACAGATAAATGTACATGGAGAGATATACTAAAGCTGGTGCAATCCGAATCTGGTGCAGCTGTGCATGGTAGCTAAACAGCTTCTAACTTCAGCTTGTTCAATTAGGCATTGGCAATAAAACCTGGAATCTGAATGGCATCATCAAAAAACCATTACATGTATTTATATGTGTTTAGAAATGTTGTCTAAACGCATATAAACATAGGCTTGACAATGCCAGTGTGAATGAGGTCTAATTTGTGTAAATATTAAATGTATTTGCAGTATCTAAAGTTTGCTAAAGGATCAATGCAAGTCTATTCAGAAGTCTAGCCACACTAGAAGCATAGACAAATGAAAGTAAAAGACCTTAAAGGCTAAGTTCATCTTTAGGAACATGTTACACTATTTAGGGTGCAACATGTAACATGCTCTTATGCAGCAACCTCCCTCCACCAGTGCTCCCTGCTTTGTAACAGCAGGCGAGGGATCTTCTCTCTGTACCCACTGTCACATTTTGAAAATAGCATGGCCATGTGGGCAGAGCAGATTCCTGTGAATGAATTAGACTACAGGTACCGTCAGCCATTGCAGCTTACAGCTTATAATTCTCAATGAACTTCAAGGGCGCTAGTCAGCACTCATAGTTCTTTGATTTTCCTGACATTCAGTAACTGCCTGCCTGTATCAGAGGTATGGGCAGACAGCTTACTAAGATTATGCAGGATCCAGGCATTGTACCCGCAATCTGCTAATGGCGGGTGCAATGCTTTAAAGGCTGCAGAGTAAAAAAAATAAAATAAATGCACATTTTTTTACCTGCAAAAAGATATGCATTTTATTTTTCACAAAAGGTGAACTTATCCTATAAAACTAAGACTAGCACTACTAAAAAAATAGCTTTTGTTACAAAACCCTTTCCATGCTATCCAGTTCTGCTTTTCTGGATTTTTAGCAATGGGTAAAAATAACTTTCAAATGTGGCTTAGAACGTGTATAATACATTACATCCAATACAGTAACATCTAACAAAGCAGTGCAACAACATCAGAAAATTTGTTTTTATTGTGGAGCTGGCCTCTGTTTAAACTATTCAGCTCAGATCTCACGAGACCATATAGGAAATGCATTAGAACTAGTAAAAAGGTCAAGTACATGTTATTTTTCCGTCGACAGAGTAAAACCAATCCTTGCTATGCCGTAGTTGCAGCTGATGCTGTGGTACTGTATCTCAAGATGGGGTTGCTATAGATTTCCAGAGCTGCGCTGCCATTGGCTGGTAGTCACTCAGGCTGGGTTGTCATGTGACTGCCTGTCTGTGCCTGCTGTACAGGTGAGAGGATGTTCTGCACAGCAAGTGTAGACAGGCAGACACATGACAACTCCTTCCAGCCAATCCCACGATTCCATCGGCACAGGCTGATAAGAAGGAGCCTGCATCTCCTTTGGATTTTGTTGTATGCAAGGTGAACATGGTTGTACAAAAGAATATACGGTTCAAGACATAAAATTACAATCATTACAGTTTGCAACTGTTCATTATGCTTTATTCTATTCCATAAAATACATGTAATTACAGATAATCCAATATTCGATATGTTGTGTTGTCCTTAAACATACAGCACCACAAAGCTCTTATTCGATGTACTTACAATTTACTATTTATTGAAATCAGAAATTTACTTTGGATATGAACATGGGAAAAGCTGAAATAAATACATAAAATAAATATTTATTATTGGATAAGGCAAACATACAGTATACCTGTGTTAATAAATCTATAATGTGTGTCTATATGTGTGTGTTTTTATGTGTGTGTGTATATGTATATATATATATACATATACATGCAAATAGGTGTTATTGGTGTGCACCATTTGTAAGCGTACACCAATAACCTTTTAAAGCAGTTTTATGCTTGCAAAATCTGTAAAAATACAGAAATGTCTGTATTTTAAATGTTTAGTAGCAATAGAGAGTAAAAAACATACTTCGTGATATATTATGAATTCATATACAATATATACAATCCTTATTTATTAGTTTCCCTAGTTAGATATGTATGTGTGTGTATGTATGTATATATATATTTGTTTAAATATGTTCTGCAATATGGTGTGAAATGGAGACAGTAGTCATGTTAGCATTAACAGGCTAGGGTGGCATTCTTAGTAGTTGTTCTAGCTATAGTAAAATTAGAAATGCTTTAGTCTGCAATAATTGAAAAATCAGTCAATACAAGCAAGATTAGTAAAAAAAAAAAAATTAACTTAGATTATTATTTAGGGAAAAAAATATAATTGCAAGCATTACACTGAATAGTAGCAGTTTTTAATAGTCACTATGTTTCACGGCATGTTTCCTCCATTTAGTGATTGTACCTACGTATCAATTGTGTCAAGCTGCCCAGACATCTGTTAAATAAATTATGGGCATGGCACAAGAAAAGTAGGCAGAGTATGTCAATTTTCCATGTGCTGGTTTAACTGTATACAAATGTTCATCATTTAGACGGTTTCTGTGTTTATTTGTGTAGCATATGATTTATTTATTTTCCTTCTTTTTCATAGCAAATGTATTTTCTTCACACTGTGTGTGGTCTGCCTGCTGTATTAATAAGAGTAGTTACCTGAAGTTTTTTTCTCTCTTTGTATAAACATCTTTATAATGGTCTAGAAGGCCAGCTCTAGACAGGAAGCTCTTTGGCCCTGATAACAGATGGGGAGCATGAGGGAGACATATGGAAGTCTTCTTTCTCTTGAAAGCTGACTTCCCGTTACAGTTAAAGTTTTTTTTTTTTTTTTTTTGTGCCTGTGGTCTTTTGCACAATGATATTTAAAGAATAAAATAATGAAAAAAATTATAATTTAACGTAATGTAGTATATTGCATTACATCTTGGAGTGAGTACCTAATTTATATAATCTAATTTAGTTGTCAAATGTCTCCTTTTCATTGCCTGTTAAAATATTGTTAGTAGCAATTAGGTGAGGATCAAAAATACCTCTTTATCTTATTCAGTATTAAGTGTGTTTTTATGAAGGTGTATGTATATTTGTGTAGAAACTAATAAAAACTGTCTAATATATATATATATACACACATATTATATTAGATTTCTTTTTTTACTTAAGGATTGTAATTGATATTCCAAAAGTTTAATACCATTGATAAATAAAAAATCTAAAAACTTAATGCATTACTACTGCCAGGAGTAGTAATATCTGACAGTCAGTTTCATCTAGAGCCATTGCTTATTGTTGTTAGCCTGTTATCTATTATTATCTAGTATTATGCAGGCTGTGTAACCTAAGACCAGCCCACTTGTATGTAATGCTTGTTTTAGCTACTTTCATTATTTTAAATTATATAACCATGATTTGTTAGATTTATTGGGCTACTCTATGCCTTATAAAAACTACTAGTGCTACAGTTTCACAATAGTTTATTCAATGTGAATATTAAAGTAATTTAGAAGGGAAAATGTTTATCTAAAAGGAATGGTTCCTGTCCAAAAACATTTATTTTGATGGTTTATAAAGTGTAAGCCAGAAGTTAAGTCTATTAATAGGCTTAATATAACAAAGGAGATTGTGTGGCATATTAAGTATTTAAAGCTGTAGGTAAAAAAAAGAAGAAGCAGGGAGATAGATAGATAGATAGATAGATAGATAGATAGATAGATAGATAGATAGATAGATAGATAGATAGATAGATAGATGGGTAAATATGTGTGTAGACTTTTATAGCTCTCTGTAATTGTTGCATAACACTTAGGCTGGCAATAGATTATAACATTTTCTGGTATGACTTTCATTTAGATTTACCATAACCATATAATATGAGGTCAAACCCAAAGGCTTTCAATGTGTATGCAATCAGGCGGGCCCTTGCACTACATAGTTGAAGGTAAATCTAAAGGAAATTGAATAAGAAAATTATATAATGTATGGCCAGCTTAAGGCTTTTAAATCCCTGTATGGTATGTTGTACAGTTAGATGTGCTATTATAATGAAAAAAGATACATGAAATCTTATGAAGTTACAAGTGTGTAATGTTTTATAGCTGCTGTTTTATTCATAGCAATGGTAACTTTTTACCGTACAAATCTGTAATTTTTCATAAAATTAATTTTTGATGATTAATATATAAAAAATAGGTATCCTTGTATGTATACTAGTTTATTAGTATATTAGTCTTATTATTTGCTATAGTATGGTACAAAAATCACTTATACCCAAATCCTAGAACCAAGAAGACAGCTTTCTAGTAAATTATGTTTTTACATTTTACAGGCATACCCCACTTTTAGGTACACAATGGGGTTTATTTACTAAAGCTGGAAAGTGCAAAATCAGGCTCACTTCTGCATAGAAACCAATGAGCTTCCAGGTTTTATTACCAAAGCTTAATTGAACAAACTGGGGTTAGAAGCTCATTGGTTTCTATGCAGAAGTGAGCCTGATTTTACACTTTCCAGCTTTAGTAAATAAACCCCATTGTGTAATTAAAAGTGGGGTATGCCTGTATACAATTTTTACTGCATTAGTAGTGTGTATGTGTGTGTGCATATATGTTTATACTGTATTAGTGGTATGTATGTATATATGTGTGTGTATATATCTATATCTATCTATCTATCTATATATATATATATATATATATATATATATATATATATATATATATATATATATATATATATATATAAAATCAAATGGCAAAATAGGCTAGTAAGTAATCACTGCATAAATAGATTTATTGTTATTGTACTTAAATAGTTAATTATTATTGTACTTAAAGCTTTTTTACACAATTTATATGAATTTCTCTCCATTTCCATAGTGGGTGAGAAGGGTCTTTTATATATAAAAAATATACTTCTTCACCGAGAAGTTCAAGTAAATTTAAAACACACGAATTATGGCCTACTGTCGTGTGTCATAAATTTCACATTTTGTGATGAGCAAATTGGTCAGCTAATAATGTTTAATTGTTTTGGGTTTGTTGCCATGATATAAACATGTTAGTTTATCAGTCAGTCTGCATTAAATTTGTATTTGTCTTATATTAAATAACTTTATATTTAATAACTTGCCATTTTTTTTAACTAAACTATTTTATAATCTGTTGCACAAAATGTAAGATCTAGCATGTAGTGAAGGAAACATATTCCCATGAAGTATGTGTTATACAAAGAACAAACAACCAGGATTTTTGTGAGCTTACTCAGCCCTTGGTTTACATTACAAATAAAGACAATATAATTTATCTGTGACTAATTCAGCCCTTACCATTTCCCATCTGTTCTTGTGACAGCTCCGCTGTCTTCAAGACATAACAGTTTGTGCAGTTGTCAAAAGATTTCCCTGGGAAAACATCATTAATAGTGCCCACACTAACCTTTATGCTGCTGGAAAGATGAAAGGAGTTTGCGATTCATTGCATGGTAGGTTTTCATGTTTCCAGTAGTTTTATAGCAAGAGCTGAATCAGCAGAGATAAAAAGTTCCTGAACTAATCAATATTTTTTTTAACTTTGTGCAGTAACACTTGAGAAATAAAACTGCATGTAGTTAATGTGAAGTTCTAGCACATTTCTGAAATAAGGTACTGTATAAGCATTAAATTCAGTTGTCAACATCTTCATACAATTTCCAGGGACACGTTGCTGCAGAGGTGGCGTTCCAAATCCTGTTATTATTACTGCATAACAGTGTCCTAGGAAGATAGCGCACTACAATACATCATGGGATATACACTTCTTTCTTGCATTTCAAATACATTTTCTAAAAATATTAACTTAAAAAGGCAACAGACTAGAAAAGATCATTGAAAATGATTGTAACATTTGAAAAAAATGTAATTTAATTTTAACATTAACTAATGTTCAAAATCAAAAAACAGTTGGGACAAAACTGTCCAATGACAAACCTCAAATACCCAGGCACATCTCTAAGTGATGGAAACTAAAGTAACAAAAAGTAAATTAGCAGTAAGATAAAAAAATAAATAATCTCTGTCCAATTTTATTTTGACATGCCCCTTTGTTTCTAAGTACTAATCAGTTTACTTTTCTAAAGCTGGCCATACACGTTTAGAAAGACGATCGATCGAGCGTTGCCGACGTATTTCCGATCGATTTTCGAACCGTGTATGGCCAGCTTTACTTTACTGCTGTTAAAAGTTGTCTGCTAAAGTCATATCTAGTTGACTCCCCAGCTGCAGCAGATAAGAGGCATGATACTGGTGCTGCAGGCTGGCACTATGCATCTAATTCCAGTAATATTACTGGGCAGGGGTTTCGTCCAACGTTAGGCCTTACCAGTATGCCTTTCCCTGCACCACTGCGGAGTCCTTCTGTCCATTCTGTCCCTTCTTAGCGTTTCCTATTTCCCTATATGAAAAACCTGCGAAGAGAAACACTTCATATAACAAGCTTGAAAGGAGGAACACTAAGTCACCCTTCTGTGGCATCAGCAACCTGTGTCCCCCCTTTTTAATCCATGTCGCTGCTGTCCCATGCCCAGTCTAACCAATGTGCAGACTACTGTACAACAGCATTGTCCTGAACAGGTAGTCTGAACACTGGGGCGACGGAGCAGGCTTTCTCCGGAATAACAATTTTCACGTTTTTGTTTATGGTAAAAAATCCTTCAGTCTTCTTTGGTAACATTTTCCCATTTGCTGGTTTTGCCCATAGGTTGGAGAGCAAAGCGGAAAAAAAATAGTCCTCCTTTTTTTGGTACCCCTCAGATTCTACCAGCGTTGACAAACAGAGTCACAGAAAGTGTTCTGATTTCCAGTCTTGACGTGGCACATTTGCTGCAGACTGGGGATCTGGCAATGAATTTAGGACCAGGAAAAGGGGGAGGGCAGGGCCTGAGAGTCCATATATGGGATGATGTCACCCTTGGGAGGTTTGGGTATGCACTGTGCTAGAGGAGAGACAGCTAGAGTTGCTCGTGCTAAAGACATAGGTCTGTGTATAAAATGGTACCAGATGTTTTAGTGTAATGTTAAGCAGTCATTTCATCTTGCAGCCAGTTTTTTTTTTTTTTAAGTAGAGCTAGGCAGGAAGTGGGCCCCAGAATGGAAAAGCTGTGCTAGAAAATAAATAAATAAATCCAAGCTGTAGTTAAAGTGAAGCCAACTGAAAGTGAAGGGATATGACCCTAACTTTTACTATTGTTTGAAATGAATACGAGAGGAAGAAATACGTGATTTGTTTTTCTGTTAAAGTTTAAGTTAAAAAAGTCATAAAACCCAGCAAGAAAAAAAAAAAAAAAGGGACTGTCGCATACAGTATATGCTTTTGCACTGAATGAGTTAATTCTCAGTATGTTTTTCTATTTTATCTTGTGGATGAATACTGTGTCTCCTTTTTTTTTTTCCGTCATCCTTTTTCCTCTAGTATTGCAATTGCCAGCAGTGTGTAGGCTGCTCTGCTAGACCTGAGCAGTAATTACAGCCACTTCCTGAAAACGAAGCCCCCATGATAAGTCTAGAGTAATGGTCTTTGTCATGGCCTCCACGTGAGTAATTAGTTCCACATGTGGCTTCCCCACTCTGTTCTTCCCCCTCTCTCAATAAAGCCTCTAGCTGTTTAGGCTAGCTGATGGCCAAATAGTTTTCTCTGGATGAGGACCATAAAAAAGCATTAAAGATTTTGCTACAGTCTTACCCATTAAAAAAAGTGGTTCCAATTTCTTAATAAATTGTTTCTGCTGCTTAAAGACTCTACCTGTTCTGCACAATCTCACCTTTGAATACATTTTTTTACCAGGCTAGTCAATGGCCAACAGTAAAACAATCTCACTAAAATGTGTTTTTTGTTTCCCCGCAAAGCATTCCATTTACTAGACAAGTACGAGTTTTGATATATTTAACATAAACTGTGCAGTTACTTGTATATCTTACATTTGATTTTAGCTCCAAGCTTCACATTTCCTCAAGTAAAAAAAGCTTCAATAAATTGAACAAAAAAAAAAGGGTAAAATAAAACTACAGTGTTGAAAAATGCAAGGGACATAGAAACAAAGGTTTGCATTCAAATGACATCTAACTTGAAATAATAGTACACATTTTCAACACATGCATGAAATAAGGAAGTGATTTTACAATTATTTATAGGTATCATTTTAGAAAGTAAAGTTATTGGTACTGTCAAATGTTGTTTCATTGCACGTTTGACAAATTCAAGAGCCACCTGCTGAGCCTGCCAGATCTGTCTCTTAATATATACTTAACTTGTTTTACATCACTCATTTTGAAAGTGCTCATTGATGGAATTCAATTACTGTGGTTTTCTTTGATTTTGGCAATCTAATTGGACTACAAATTATTCATATTGTTACCTAAGCTATAACAATTCATATAAAGTTTGAACTCTTCGCTGAGCTCCTTTTTAACCACTTCAGCCCCGGAAGGATTTACCCCCTTCCTGACCAGAGCGTTTTTTGCGATTCGGCACTGCGTCGTTTTAACTGACAATTGCGCGGTCGTACCACATGGTTCCCAAACAAAATTGGCGTCCTTTTTTTCCCACAAATAGAGCTTTATTTTGGTGGTATTTGATCACCTCTGCGGTTTTTATTTTTTGCACTATAAACAAAAAAAGAGCGACAATTTTGAAAAAAAAACACATTATTTTTTACTTTTTGCTATAATAAATATCCCCCAAAAAATATATAAAAAAAATGTTTTCCCTCAGTTTAGGCCGATACATATTCTTCTACATATTTTTGGTAAAAAAAATCGCAATAAACGTTTATTGATTGGTTTGCACAAAAGTTATAGCGTTTTTACAAAATGGGGGATAGTTTTATGGCATTTTTATTAATATTTTTTTTTTTTTACTAGTAATGGCGGCGATCAGTGATTTTTATCGTGACTGCGACATTATGGCAGACACATCGGACAATTTTGACACATTTTTGGGACCATTGGCATTAAAACAGCGATTGATGCTATAAAATTGCATTGATTACTGTAAAAATGTCACTGGCAGTGAAGGGGTTAACCACTAGTTGGCAGTGTAGGGGTTAAGTGTTTCTAACTGTATGGAGGCGTGACTGCGTGTGACACCACACTGATCGCTGCTCCCGATGACACGGAGCAGACGATCAGTGTGCTGTCACTAGTCAGAACGGGGAGATGCTGTTTACATCGGCATATCCCCGTTCTTGAGCTCCGTGACACGATCGCGGGTATCCCTGCGGCGATCGAGTCCGCGGGACCCACGACCACGGTCACAGAACTCATGTCAGGCGCACGCGTGCACGGTGGGAAATTCAAAGTAACGTACCCGTACGTTACTTTGCCCAGCCGTGCCATTCTGCGGACGTATATGTACAGGAGCCGGTTGGGAACCGGTTAATCATGTACTCTGGAAAAAAATCCCAAAAGCAAATATCTATTTTATTGCAGCTCACAGATTCTTAGATGTGGCTGCATTGGTTTTCTTTTTAGGCGTTCTTTCTTTTATTTTCATCTAAAGATCCAGTCTTTATTAAGATCCTGATCCTAAAGTCTGTTGTTTTTCTCTACATCTGTTGGACAACAAGCTCTCCAGGTGATGTAGCATTTACCGGGTTGAGACAAAGGATTTACCACCTACAGGGATGCTTACAATGATCAGATATATTTGTTTATGTAAAACCTTAAAGTGGATGTAAACCCACTCTCATCCTTTCTAAACTACTGCAATATTGTTTATATAGAAGGATATACATTCCTCCTGCATGTATACTTATCTGTCAAATGTCTCCCCTCTGTCTGCTATGAGACCCGAAAAACTGCAGATTTTGTAGATGGGTCTGTTTTCCAGGGCTCAGTGGGTGGAGTTGTGATGTCAGTAGACTCCCCGCCCACCTCTACATTCCCCTTAGCAACCTGCATTTTCTCCTGTGTATTTCTTACACTCAACTTCTGCTATGATCACTAACATCCAGTCAAAACCCAGAAAAGTCCCCACATGACTTCAGCATGCCAAATCATGCTGAGGTGTGGAACAGCCAATCCTTGCAGAGCTGCTAAAGAAAGGAGTGGGGGTGGGAACTAAAAAATACATGTCTTAGGCTAGTGCACGAGATATGTAAATCACTTGTCAATCACAGCAAGGGGGAAGAACAGACAAAGTTTTTACAGTTTGTCAGTTTTATTTCACTGAAAAAATATATGAGGATCGCTCAGAGCTGGATTAACTCTTTGTGGCAAGACTGGGCACAGCTCATCTGAAATCCCATACTCTATATTGTGCCAGACAAAAAAAAAAAAATTTCGGGTTTACATCCACTTTAAAGCTGGCCATACATGTTAAATTTTCTTGTACAATTTTCATTTAGATTTACCAAAAACCATATAATATGAGGTCAAAACTAAACACTTTTAATTGTATCCAATTAGGCAGGTCCTTACACTACATAGTTGAAGGTAAATCTAAAGAAAATTGTACAAAAAATCTTAAAATTTATGGCTACTCTTATGCCGCGTACACATGATCAGAATTCTTGTCGGATAAAGCTATGATTGTTTTTCCGACGGAATTCCCCTCAAACTTGGCTTGCATACACACGGTCACACAAAAGTTTGCTGAACTTTCAACCGCCAAGACTGCAGTGATGTACAACACTACAACGAGCCGAGAAAATTAAGTTCAATGCTTCCGAGCATGCATGGAATTGTTTCCGAGCATGCGTAGGAATTTTGCGCATCGGAATTGCTACAGACGATCGGGATTTCCGATCGAAACTTTTTCTGTCGGAATAATTGAGAACATGCTCTCAATCTTTTGCTGGCGCATTCCGATGGAGCATACACACGGTCGCATTTTCCGAAGAAAAGCTCTCATCTGTCTTTTTCTGGGTAAATTTTCGATCGTGTGTACGGGGCATAAGGCTCAGTTCACACAACTGTGACTTGAAAGTTGTGCGACTTTACCAGATGACTTCCTGGCAATGCGACTTAAGTACTACTTTGATGTGACTTTGAAACGACTATCAGGGAATGCCTGGGTAATCTTCATGTAATGTCGGATCCAAATCACATCAATATAGATGAGGACCTGGCTTGGCAGCGACCATTAAAGTATAAAGTCAGATAGAAGTTGCCTTGAAGTAGTACAGTAACCTTTTCTAAAGTCGGAGCGATTTCAATAGTGCTAATTAAGACAGCTCTCCCTGACTAACATGGGATATTCACATGTCATGCGACTTGGGGGTCTCACAAGTCAGATCCCAAGTCACGGCAGTGTGAACCAAGCCTTATACCAAAAGGACTGTTTGCTGTAACTGCTCATAAAGTGTTAGCTGGAGTTTGCCTTCATTCGTTTATTAACCACTTCCGGACCGCCCGCTGTCGTTTTACGTCGCTACTTTGAAGAAGAATACCGTTGTTATGTTAGCAGATAGCTACCATAACCCCAGTATCCTCTTCTTCAGCAGGCGGTCCGCTTCAAGATAAAAGTGGTCTGTGTGGCAGATTCGCCGCAAGATCACATTTATCGTCGGCGGGAGAGGGGCCCACCTCCTCCCGCCGCTCTCCTAGCGGTGGAGGCGATCAGATCCCCTCCCTAGCCTGACACGGAGACGAGTGAGGGGAAGATGACTCCCACCCATCTCCATATCATTGCAGGGCGGAAGCTTGTGTCACTTCCACCCCAATGCTCTTAAAGGGACATTTAAAAAAAAAAAAAAAATGACCCCAGATCTCATATTTCTCATCCTTTTTTTGATGTTTACATTCCTTGTACTCGGAATAATAGTGACCCATTTTTTTTTTAAAAGAACAGTGTAAAAATTAAAAATAAAAAGGTAAATTAAATAAGAAAAAAAAAAAAAAATTTTAACTGCGCTCCGTCTCGCCGAGCTCGCGTGCAGAAGCAAACGCATACGTGAGCAGCGTCTGCATATGAAAACGGTGTTCAAACCACACATGTGAGGTATCGCCACAATCGCTAGAGCGAGCGCAATAATTCTAGCTCTAGACCTCCTCTGTAACTCAAAACATGCAACCTGTAGAATTTTTTAAACGCTGCCGCTGCTGGAGATTTTTAAGGGTAAAAGTTTGTCACCATTCCATGAGCGGGCGCAACTTTGAAGCGTGACATGTTGAGTATCAATTTACTCGGTGTAACATTATCTTTCACAATATAAAAAATTGGGCTAACTTTATTGTTTTCTTATTTTTTTATTAAAAAAAGGGATTTTTTCCCCCAAAAAGTGCGCTTGTAAGATTGCTGCGCAAATACGGTATCTCAAAATGTATTGCAGCGACCGCTATTTTTTTCTATAGGGTGTTAGGGGGTTCTAAGTAATATTCTAGCAAAAAAAAAAAGATTTTAACTTGTAAACACCAAATCTCAGAAAGTGGCTCGGCCCTTATCTAAATCTGCTAATACATCTAACACCCCCTCCTCCCCCTCAGACTGTTGTCCAAAGTTGCCCCCTGTTCTCTTCCATCCAGAGTAGAGACACTCTCTAATACCGGAGGTACAGTATCTCACAAAGGTGAGTACAACCCTCACATTTTTGTAAATATTTTATTATATCTTTTCATGTGAAAACATTGAAGAAATGACACTTTGCTACAATGTAAAGTAGTGAGTGTACAGCTTGTATAACATTATACTTATACACTCACTACTTTACATTGTAGCAAAGTGTCACTTCTTCAGTTTTGTCACATGAAAAGATATAATAAGATATTTAAAAAAATGTGAGGGGTGTACTCACTTTTGTGAGATACTGTATGTTATTAGCCAGATTATCAGGTGAAAGCAGACAGAAAAGGCTAAAAAAAAGAAGTCGAATGCAGCCACCACATTTAATGATTTCTAAGCTGCAATACATTACATTTTTGTTTTTGAGTTTAATATTGTTTTAATTTATAGGGCTAGTCAAAAAGCACTGGCTAGTGAAGTTAAGGAAGTACTGTTTAAATTACACTCTCCTTGTCCAGATTCTCCTAACTGGACCTTGTGTGTGTCAGCCCTGTACACCTTTAAGATCAGATATTCTACTTTTCCATCTTTCTGCATTGGTATTTTACCCATAGTACTCTACAAGGAAATTTCAGGGGCATGGAGGTACAGATTATAGTTTCTGAATGTGCCTCTAAACCAGACTTTGGCATGAAGGTGAGAAAATTGTGTGTGTTCCCAATGTTGCAATGATCATGTTTGTAGGAGATGTCCTTTATTGTACTTCTATATCATGTGCATATTTTGGGCCCAATCTGCAAAGGGTTTCTTTGCACAGCTTTTGTACTCTAAGCAGCATTTAGTGTTTTCATGAACACCCCAAACATTTAATTACCTCTGAAGATATTGCCTAAAGCAAACAATCAGACTTTAAAGGGTAGCTCCACTTTCGTGGGGGAAAAATATCAAATAAAGAAAAAATAATATAGCGTATACAATTGCGACACAAATCATATTGTCGTTGTTGTTGTTGTTATTAAAAATTATCTTTTCTTTTCAATCTGCAGCCACTTTAATTGTCTGAAAATGCAATGCAATATGGCTGCCTGGAGGTGCTCTGTACACAGAATGTATACAGAACGTCCCCAAGAAACATAATTTTCTGCTTGTGTGATTGGCTCACTGATTTTCCTAGAAGTCTGCACTAAGATACAAGTCAGATTTCAGGCATCCCCTGCAACAATAATGTCATTTTTGGTGAGATACTTCTAATAGGAACATGTCTAAAGGGATGCAGGCCCAGCAGCTTACATCATTAGTGCCCTGCAGGTGCACAGCTGATTGATAATTATGAAACCACTCACATTAGACTCACTTTCCCACAGGGGCACAGAGACGCACACATTTCTTCAGAATAACAAAAGGTAGGACTCTGCAACAAAGTTTGTTAAAATCCTTGCAATGTACATAGATCACCCAGGGTGAACAAAAGTCAAGTTACGCTTTAACAATTTCAAATCTTCAGTCTAAACATGGCAGATTAATGCCCCGTACACACGATCAGACTTTCTGACAACAAAACCGCAGAATTTTGTTCGAAGGTTGTTGGCTCCAACTCGTCTTGCATACACAAGGTCACACAAATGTTGGCCAATAATTCCGAACTTGGGAACGTGGTGACATACAAGACGTACGACGAGCCGAGAAAAAGGAAGTTCAATAGCCAGTGCGGCTCCTTCTGTTTGATTCCGAGCATGCGTGAACTTTTGTGGGTCTGACTTATGCACACACGGTCGGAAATTCCGTCAACAACGTTTTGTTGGGGGAAAGTTCGAGAACCTGCTAGCCAACATTTGTTGGCGGAAAGTCTGACAACAAATCTTCAAATCACCATCCTTTTTTATTTGAAAAATGACTTTATCACTGCAGCCCTGGTAAAGATTTAAGTGCACTTTCACTATAAATTATGAGTCTCTTTCTTTTTTTTTTTTTGCAGCCTTTTTTAACACATTCCAATGTAATAGATTAGTTCTATTTCAAGCAGCTTGACCTGTCATCTCTGAGAACCATTGTAACATCCTGCTCTAAAGTTAGCAATCTGTTTCCTGAAAAAGGGCCGCTAAGTGATGGTACAACATCTTGCTTAGGCAGAAGGCAAACTCTGCTATGGGAGACTGCAGGCCATACTGCTACAGGTTTACTTTCAATTCCTGTTTGGCAAAACTGTTGTTACCACGACAGAACGAGACAAGAAGCCCCAGGTAGCAGTCAAAACCCAACAGGGGATCTAACCCTCCCCCACTGTATCCAAAACTAAAAAAAAATACATTTTGGCATGGTATACAAATACATTTATAACAAAGGAAAACCACAAAACATGAAGTACAATTATCTATAGACTAAAATTGTGCATATTGTTATGCTAAACATTGGAAAAGAGATGTGTAATATGTTCATTTTGGCATCAAATTTAGATTTAGTTTTAGTCATAGTCTTTTGATTAAAATGCCATTTTAGTTTTAGTCGTATTTTAGTCATCTGATTTGTTTTAGTTTTAGTCGTATTTAGTCAACTAAAATCTGCAGTACTTTTTAGTCGACTAAAATCTCCATTACATTTTAGTCAACTAAAATTTAATGGTTTTAGTTATATTGTAATACATTATTCAAGCATTTCTCTAGAATTTACAAACTCATTATATACTCCTGGAATGAATTTTTTCTTATATTATTATAATTTATGGTACTAAGGTTTGAAAGAACTACACAGACACTCTGGATGGTGGCCTGAGGAGACCTGTAAAGTACACAGTCCTCTGGAAGGTGGTCTGAGTTGGCCTGTAATGCAGAGTGCTCTGAGGAGGCCTGTAATGCAGAGTAATATGAGGAGGCCTGCAATGCACACAGTGCTCTGGACATTTGTCTGAGTTGGCCTGTAATGCACACAGTGCTCTGAACGGTGGTCTGAAGAGGCCTGTAATGCACACAGTGCTCTGAGGAGGTCTGTACTGCACACAGTGCTCTGGACGGTGGTCTGAGGAGGCCTTGTAATGCACAGTGTTCTGAGGGGGCCTGTAATGCACAGTGCTCTGAGGAGGCCTGTAATGCACACAGTGCTCTGGACGGTCGGGAGGCCTGTAAATGCTGCACATTGCTCTGGACAGTAGTCTGAGAAGGCTAATGCACACAGTGCTCTGGACAGTCGTCTGAGGAGGCCTGTAATATGATACAGTGCTAAGCATGCTACACCACTAAGCATGCTATAGCCACTACAGCTTTACAGGTGGAGCTCAGAGGATACCATAAGTTTGTGTGGGTAAACGTCATTCCCTCACATTCTGGTTCCATTTTTGTCTGTTGACCAAAATGGAAATTGATTTTCGTCATAGTTTTTGTCCACTGATGAAAGTGTAGGGGAATTTTCATTTAGTTTTCATCACTGGAAACATGCCGCTGATTAAAATTATGGTGAAAATGTTTTTGTCTACAAAAATAACGTGCTGGTGGCAGCATCTCAAATCCAATTGATATCCTGTGATTCCCCGTGTACTATGTAGTTAAACAGAATGGCACAAAATTGTCTACTAACTAGTATAACTCCATGGAACCCATTTTACACTGAAATGCATTACTGACACCTAACAACATAATTTTTGGTGGCTGTGTGCTGCTTCTGCAGCCCTGTCACACTAGGCCATGGCCTATGTTGGCTATACAAAATTTTGCCCTTTCCTTCATTTACTGAAGTCTTACTTTGCTAAATTTTTGACTTTGCTCAAATTCCCAGCCCTATAGGTTTGCACTCAATCCTGCTTTGTTCACAGGGCATCCTCCTAGTGGGATACCTGGACAAGATTTTGTGAGGGAACAGTTTGCACAAGCCTTGTCTGCTGACATCCATCAAACTGTTCAGACTCTACAGAGGGTTGGGTTCTGAATCTTCAGAAACCAGAGTTGGATACATGTCATTGCTTAGAGCATCTAGTTCTGCTACTGGATACAGCACAGTCCAGAGATTCTTGCAGATGCAGATTCTTGCTTGAGCGGAACTTCCTGTCCCAGCTCTTTCCAGCATGCATATTCCAAGCATGGACATTTGGCAGGCAGATTTTCCCAGCTGTCAATGTCTGGACTCAATAGCACGGTTTCTTCACTTGGGGGTGTATAAAGACCTCTCTCACAATAGGGGAGCACTGTATGTTTACATCCTGGCTTCCAGATTCATTACCAACTGAGCAGGTTTGTCTCCAGGTTCAGGGGCTCTAGATATAGCAGTGGATAAACTGTGGGATCTACGCCTTTCACCCTCTGAAGCTTCTTCTTTGTCTTCTTTGCAAAATGAAGAACATCTGAGTGTTACCCTTTGCCCTGAAATGGTCCAGGCGAATATGGTATTCAGACCTTAAAGTGATATTAAAGGCTATACTCGCCTGCTCTGTGCAGTGTTTTTCCTTCTCTTCTTGGGTGCCCCACCTGCACTCCTGGCCCCTCCCTCCTGCCGAGTGCCCCCAGAGCAAGCAGCTTGCTCTGGGGGCACCCAAGCAGGCTCGCTCTGGAGCCTCTGCTCTGCATGTCCATTCACAGAGTCGCTGCTTGGCCTTGCCCCCTCTTTATCCTCATTGGCTCACTGGCTGTGATTGACAGCAGAGGGAGCCAATGGCTCCTGCTGCTGTCTCAGCCAATAAGGAGGCACAGTCCTCAGAGAGCGGAGGCTCTTGTGCACATCACTGCATCTCAATAGGACTCAAGTAAGTATTATGGGGGCTGAGGGGGCTTCTGCACACAGAAGCCTTTAAAACCACTTTAACAAACTGGTGAAGTTCCCCCCCAATGGGCTTTCCCAGATTGGCTGAATCTTCTGTCCCAAGGATCGGTGTGCCACCCTGATTCACAGTTGCAGGCTTTAATGTCATGGCTGTTGAGTCCCAGGGCCTGAAAGCCCAGGGTCTATTTGATTCAGTTATTCCGACGCTCATGACAACTAGTAAATTTACCATTATCAAGGTCTGCACTAATCGTACCTCAAAGGCATCCTTGTCATGGTGCGAGGTATGGAAATTCCATCCCAAGAGGGACATCATGGGATGCAACTTGACATTCCTGCAGTCTCTTCAGAATCAGAATTTGGCTTTGCATACCAATATGGCCAGCTCTTAGGATTTTTTTCCAAAGACCACTTGCCTCTCATTCCCTAGTAAAATCCTTTGTACGGAGTATCTCTTACATAGTTCCACCTGTGACTCTGTGGGACCTCAACTTGGCTCTTTTGGGCTTTTAAAAACCACCTTTTGAACCTATCAGAGGGATTCCTCTGTCTACTCTCATTAACAGAGTAGCCTTCCTTGTTGCCATTACCTCTTCAAGGCGAGTTAACTGCCTCGTCTTTAAGGAACCTTTTCTGATGTTATACATGGGAATGGTTGTTTTTAGGCCTAGGGCCTCTTTTATCCCTTAGTGGGTTTCTTCCTTTTACCTTGGCGAGGACATTGTGCTTCCATTTCCCTGTCCTGCACCAGTACATACCAGTACATACCAAGGAGATATTCTTCCATTGTTTGGATGTAGTGCAAGTGATTTGAATTTATCTCTCTCTATTAGCTTCCTTTCGATGTGCTGACTCCTTTTTCATCCTTCCTGAGAGTCCTCTTAAGGGACAACCTGCCTCTCATTCCACTTATGCTAGGTGGCTTAGGCAACTCATTATTCAAACCTGCAGGTTTAGAGCGGTTCTTTAGCCCCCCTTCAAAAAAATTAAAAGTCAGAAGCTATAAATACTGTAGTTGCTGACTTTTAATAAAAGGACACTTCCCTGTCCAGGGATAAAGCACTGTCCTCACCTGAGCCAGTTCTTTGCAAGTATTCGGGCCCTTAGGGCCACCATTCTAACTGAAGCTGGTTGTGGCTCCTTGCAACTTCACAGCTGGCTCAGCACTGCACATGCCCGAACCACGCTGCTTCCTCTAAATGGCCCCTCAGTCTCCTGGGACCTGGGATATGTCCCAAGAGCCTGCAGGCAGAAGAAGGTTTCAAGCTTTTGAAGTGGGAGACCTGTCAAAACCTGAGCAGAACATCCCTTTAGGACTCTTTCACACGGGGCGGATCAGTGCTGATCCGCCCCGTGGATATCCGCTTGCTCAGCGGGGATCGCCGGAACAATCTCCGCTGAGCAGGAAGATGACAGGTCCGTCTCTGCACACAGCGCAGGGACGGACCTGTCAGAGCGCCGCTCTCCCCTATGGGAGATCGGGTGGCGACGGACCGTAGAGTCCATCGTCATCCGATCTGCTCTGCAGACGGATGAAAAAATAGGGTTTTCCTCCGTCTGCAGAAACGGAGCATAGCGGACACGGACGAGATCGGGTGTCAGCGGATGCTCATCCGCTGACACCCGCTATCCCATAGGGATACATGTATGTCCGTCTTTCATCCGAAAACGGAAGGATGAAAAACGGACATACGGACCGTCCGTGTGAAAGAGCCCTTAGAGATGAAGTCTTAAGTACAAGATTCCACCTTCTTCCTGTCAAGGGATACTTGACTAGATCAGTGAGTGCCTCCTGGGCCTTTAAGCATCAGGCATCTGTTTCCCAGTAAGTTCTATCAAGTAGATGTTCAGGCCAGCTTCGGATATACTGTAAAGTCCTTCAGCAACTTTTCGAGCTGCAAGCTACCCCAATCGTACACTGTTTTTTTGGAAGGCATGTTAGTGGTTCATTTGTTGGGTTACCTGCCTCTTGTTTGGACTGCTTTTGGATGTCCTTCTTGTCTCAAGAAATTACTGTATCCCCCAATTAATTGTACAGACATTGAAGGAGCAGAAAGAAGTATTCACATCGGTCCATGTCCCCTGCAAGGACTCATAGCCAAGTCCCTACCACACTCATGTACTGTACACTCTAGGGTACACTCTTTGGGAGAAAACATGGGGAAAACTTACAGATTAAATGCAGATAGTGTCTCAGAGGGGGATTTGAACAAGAATTCTTACCATCTGAGCACCAAGACAGGATGTAGGACACTTAAGAACAAGGGGGAACATTTATTTTTTATTTTTTGCATGTACACAAAGACATGCACACACATCTTATGGGCATGCACAGCATGTCTGTGAACATAGCAGACATCCCTGGCACCACTGTTATCTACTATTAACAGTAGTCTGTCTACCAAAATAACCTACAGACTTTTCCCTTGGGATCTGCCAGCCAAACATTATCTTCAGGACTGGGGGTACTACAGACAAGTAATCATTTTCTGATATTCTTAACACTTAAAGTATTCGCTGGTGCTTTTCTGGAGTTGTGAAAGAAAGAAATGTAAGTGTGATGGTTCTCCTAAGAATTAGAAGACATTTGTAATGGTATTTTACTAATACATTGTTACCTTGTTCACTTGTATGGCTATACACACATAGGACAGTACTAAATATTATGAACCGCCTGAGAAGCAGATGCATTTATGAGGTTGCTACTATCACCTCACTTTATTATCTTACCTGCCAGGCTCTACTCTGGATACATTCAAACTCAACAGCAACGAACTTCTAAAGCTTAAAGAGTATCTAACCCTAAAAAACTAAAATTTTATAAATTGCAGCTTACCATTCTTTAGTTCTGCATTACTTTTCATTTTTTAAAGCTTTTTTTCCTTTATTTTCACCTGTTGATCCTGCTTGTAAACATGATTTTTTTAACCTCTCTTTATGGGCCAAGATAAAGTAGCAGTTCGATTTATGAGACAATCCATTTAACACTGACAGGGTTGCTTACAATGGTCAGGATCTTTTTTTGGTTAAAACCTTTATCCCAAAAGGAAAAAAAAATCTTTTCTAACTGTTTAAAAACTGCTAGCAGGAGTTAGGCCTTAATCAGTCACTTGTGTAAAGTTCATCAAAATTTAGTAGTCCATCTAACACTACTGTCTACACAGGCTGGAAATGTTGCAGTCCAAGGGTGGCTAATTGCACCTCTATAAATAGAGTGGATGAGTGAGTATAGTCACCCTAAGGCCCCCAATATGGGATCACTGCTATTCAGCCTGCGATTCCAAATTGCACTACAATGCTGGCAAAATGCAGCACACATGTTTGTGTGCCATTCAGTGCTAAAATGTCCAAATGTTTTAGGCAGGTGGTAAGAAATGCTGTAAAATAAGAATGCTTTCAAAAATATATATTTTAATTGTTTATTTTTATTAGTTCTCAAAATGCAAAGTAAGCGAACAGAAGAAAAATCTAAATCAAATAAATATTTGGTGCGACTACCCTTTGGCTTCTAACCAGCATCAATTTTTACACCTGCACACTTTGTACACTCGCGCAGTCAGGGATTTTGTAGGATTAGAGTCAGGTGTATGATTAGCCACTTATACCAAACAAGTGTTAATGAGCATCAATTTCATATATAGGTTGAAACACAGTAATTAACTTAAACAGAAACCGCCATGTAGGAGCCTTAAAACTGTGTGAAGAACAGCCAAACTCTGCTACTAACATGAGGTTGTGGAGGACAGTTTAATTTCATAAGTCATACACCATGGCAAGACTGAGCACAGCAACAAGACACAAGGTAGTTATACTGCATCAACAAGGTCTCTTCCAGAAAAAAATTTAAAGCAGACTGGGGTTTCAAGCTCTTTTGAAGAAGCCCCAAGAAATGGGCAACATTTGGGACCATAGACACAGTGGTTGGCCAAGGAAACTTTATGCAGCAGATAAAAGACACAACATGCTTACTTCCCTTTGACAGTGGAAGATGTCCATCAGTGCCATAAGCACAGAACTAGCAGAAACCAGTGGGACACAGGTACACCCATCTACTATCCGGAGAAGTCTGTTACCACTTCAATACAGGGCATTTTCACCCCCTTCCTGTCCAGACCAATTTCAGCTTTCAGAGCTGTAACATTTTGAATGACAATTGCGCGATCATGCAACACTGTACCCATATGAAATTGACAATTTTTTCCCCACAAATAGTGCTTTCTTTTTGTGGTATTTTATCACATCTGCAGTCTTTATTCTTTGCACTATAAACAAAAAAAGAACAACAATTTTGAAAAAAACACAATATTTTTTACTTTTTGCTATAATAAATATCCCAATTTAAAAAAACAAAAATTATTTTCTTCCTCAGTTTAGGCTGATATGTATTCTACATTTTTTTGGTAAAAAAAATCGCAATAAGCGTACATTGATTGGTATGCGCAAAAGTTATAGTGCCTACAAAATAGGGGATAAATTTATGGCATTTTTATTTATTTTTTATTTTTTTACTAGTAATGTTGGTGATCTGCGATTTTTGTCAGGACTGTGACATTGCGACGGACATATCAGATACTTTTGACACTATTTTGGACCATTGACAATTATACAGCGATCAGTGCTATAAATATACACTGCTTACTGTATAAATGTCACTGGCAGGGAAGAGGTTAACACTAGGGGGCGATCAAGGGGTTACATATGTTACCTAGGGAGTGATTATAACTGTGGAGGGAAGGGACTGACTTTCTGTAGGAGACTGATCGGTGTTCCTATATACAAGGAACACACAATCTGTCTCCTCTCCCCTGACAGGACGTTGATCTGTGTGTTTACTATATGTGGAATGGGAAGTGGTTAAGAAGTGGTTTTCATGGAAGAATTGCTGCCAAAACCCCAAACCCCTGGAAACAAAGACTAAGCAACTCAACTATTCACAAATACATAGAAATTGGTTTGCAAAAAAATAGCATCAGGTGCTCTGGATTGATGAGTTAAAAATTTAAATGTTTGGCTGTAACAAGAGGCAGTTTGTTTGCTGAAGGGCTGGAGAGCTGTACAATAAGGAATTTCTGCAGACAACAGTGAAGAATTGTGGCAGTTCCTTGCCAGTCTGGAGCTGCATTTCTTCAAATGGAGTTGGAGATTTGGTCAGGATCAATGGTGTCCTCAATGCTGATAAATACAGGCAGATACTTATCCATCATACCATGCCATCAGGGAGGTGTGTTTTTGACCCCGAATTTATTCTGCAGCAGAACAACCCCAAACATACAGCCAATTTCATTAAAGGTGTGTAAATCTGTTTTTTCACCTTAATGCATAGAAAAAAACACCTGGCAGTGACCGGCCCCCCAGCCCCCAGTTTTACTTACCTGAGCCCTGGAACTTGACCCACGGGGACACACTGTCTCTCTGCCTTGGGTTCTCGGCTCTTGATTGGATAGATTGATAGCAGTGCAGCCACTGGCTCCCTCTGCTGTCAATCAAATCCAAAGACCCAGGGGGCGGGGCTGAATCCTGCATGGACGCCAAATGCTGGACTCGGGAGCATGCCCGCAAGGTAATCCCCCGAGAGAGTGCCGCGGGGAGACCCCAGAAGAGCAGGTTCGGAAAACGAGCTGCACAGTGGAGGTAAGTATGACATGTTTGTTATTTAAAAAAAACTGAAAAAAAACAACCCTTACAATCACTTTAAGAATTATCTTCAGCATAAAGAAGAACAAGGAGTTCTGGAAGTGATTGTTTGACCAGCACAGAGCTCTGATCTCAACATCATCGAGTCAGAAGATCTGTGGTTAGTTCTCCAAGTTGCTTGGAACAACCAACCTGCCAAGTCACTTCAAAGTCACTTAAAAAAACGGTGTACAAGCGTACCTAGGTGAATGGATGCTGTTTTTAAGGCAAATGACGGTCACACCAAATATTGGTTTGATTTGGATTTCACTTATGTTCATTTATTTTACATTTTGTTAATTGCTAAAAATAAACTATTAACACTTCTATTTCTGAAAGCATTCTTAACTTACAGCATTTTTTCACACCTGCCTAAAACATTTGCACAGTAGTGTATGTCCCATGTTTATTAATTATATACATTGAGTTAAGGTAATGCCACATACACACGGTCGGAATTCTCGTCGGAAAAAGCTCTGATGGTTTTCCCGTCAGAAGTCCGACGGAATTTCACTCAAACTGTCTTGCCTACACACGGTCACACCAAATTCCGACGGTCAATAACACCACGGCATACAACACGTTCGACTGCACTATAAAAGGGAAGTTTAATGCTTCTGAGCATGCATCAAATTGTTTCTGAGCATGCGTCCAAATTTTGCATAGTCGGAATTGCATACACACGGTCGGAAAATCCGATGAAAAGCTCCCATCGGACTGTTTCCATCGGAAATTCCGACCGTGTGTACGCGGCATAAGAGTGCAGCTTAAAGAGATTTGTATTCAGCTATGAAGCCGATATCTCACTTTTTAAACTAGAGACAAATTGGTAAATTAGGTTTGCTGTCACGTAGGCCCAAGCACCTGGGAATTTCTGTATTGTGTACTGCTCTTGGTAAAGTAACAACCAGAGATAGAGAAGGTGGGTAGAAGCTGGTTTGGTCAGAAACCTTGTGTAAAAACAGGCAACATGGGTTCAGGATATAGGCCAAGGTTAGATACCAAGGAAATAGAAGTGACGATTAGCCAGCCACCAACAAATATAGAGGCTCACCAGAAACACAAGCACTTTAGTACACTGGAAAACATAATGGATCATAAATACAGCTGAAGATCTTGGGGAGGAACTTGGTATTGTTAAATAGTCGTACATGCCCAGGAGCATGAGTGCTTTGAGACATGGTGGGCTTATGGTCTTATGTCTGCATACATGATGATTGCATGATGTGTCAAAATCCTTCCTGCTTAAGATTGGCACCCCTTACTTTGGGGTGACCTCAAAATGACCCTCAATGCAGTCTTCTCAGAGTGATGTCTGTGGAAAACTCTAGCCGTGTGTTTTGTACATTGCTGATTCCCAGGAGTTCTCATCTCATCTGTACCCTTTCTACTGAACCAGAGACTGCAGTTAATTAATCTGTCATCTAGAGTCAAGCATGGGTTCAAGCTTCAAATTCCTCTTCTCTCTTCTGAGCATTGACCAGGAAATGGGTCATCTTGTACAGGCTTCAAAAGAAAAATGTGGAAGTGTGTATCAAGTCTTGTAGGTGTTGGATATGGTATTTGCATGTTATGTTGTTTGTTTTCTGTAGAATTGTGAAGGACCTGATGAATTTGAGTCAGATGTAAGTATACCCTACTTGGTGTTCCTTTTTAATCTGAAACATGCTTGTACCAGTGTCAATAATAGTGGATGAACTATGAAAATGTATTGAAGAGCAGGAAAGCCAAATGTTTAGTAGACAAGATGATTAGCACTAAATGTATCATTGGTGCATTTTGTCTACCCTTTAATTCCTTGGTGATGTACATTTGTGCTCATACATTTGTATACCCTTGGAGAATTGGTAATACAGGGGGTCCCCGAGTTACGAACTCGTTAGGGACTGCCCGCCTGTACGGAAGTCGGAAATGTTCGTAAGTCGGCCGCGCATGCGCAGACCGACAAATACGGACATTTCCAGACATTTCCGATGCTCCGCCTAATGCCGTTCTGTGCATGCGCGGCAAATTACGGACATTTCCGAAGTTTGCCGGCATTTTTCGAGGCTCCGTATGGCTCCGTATGGCTGCGCATGCGCAGAACGGCTGGAAGACGGCGAGAAATGGCGGAGGGTCCCTGCAGCGCCCCGTTCGTAAGTAGGGGTTGTTCGTAGGTCGGGCGTTCGTAAGTCGGGGACCCCTTGTATACAACATGAACCATTTTTAAAGAAAGCATCTTGAAAATTCTTAAGCTGGCCATACACTGTAAGATTTTCCTCATTCATCCTCCATGAGCTGAAGTGTGTTGATTCCTGCAACCAACTAAACAGCTTGAATGAAATCTCCACTGCTGGCTATTGTATTCTGACAGCCGACACCCATGGCTGCCAGAATACCCAAACAACGGTTGCATCTAATTTTTCAGTCTGGCTCTTTTAATTTTCAGATATCGGCCAGTTTTTGATGAACCAGTTTGAATTTCTCTCTGTGCATCGCCAGCTTTTTAGTACATTAGTAGTTAATTAGGAAATTAAAATCAATGGTTGTCCTGTTCTAAGATTATAAGAAAGGGGAAGAACTCACTCAAGTCAGGCTCTTGATGTGCAATTTCTCTCCTTGACCAGATCATTACACTTACACGCAAAGGGACTAAATAAAGAAATTGGAAAGAATGTGGTCTATTATTAATTAAACAAAAGGCTTTGTTGGAGCAGCCAAAGAGTCGTGTATCACAAGTTCCTTTAAAAACAACCATCTTCACACATCTCATGCATCCAACTTTCAGGTCTAAACACAGCACAGTATATGTCATACACAGCTAGGAATGGAAGGTGCATACAGGCAGGACGTGAATGTTCATATTACTGCCATATTGGGTCAGCACATATGTATTTATATACAGTATATGCAAGTTCTTTTTATGCTGACTGGTTAATGTAGGTGGTGGTGTTATACAATGGACCTTTTTATGACAAGGTCCATACATATTTTTAGACATGTATGGGGCCATAATAAAGGTATTGTTTGTCTTATTATTGACCTCATTCTTTTACATTTCTTTTTTAGCATCTATGTTAGCATTTTTATAAGAAATATTTAGTGTTGGTCAAAAAGCATTTTTGGGGCTTAACCAAGAAAATGCATTTGAATACATTTTATTTGCTTTTGTTTTTGTGCTCATGTGACTACTCAGCCTGCTGTTTTGTCTTCTTTCTGTATGGCCAGTGGGGGAACAGTTGGCCAGTGGGTGAGCTCATATACATGAAGGGAAGAGGAGGATCTCCTTCCTCTTGTCTAAAACTCCCTGTGCAGTTGTTAAAATGTGACAGTGGGTTCAGGGAAAGGTGGTGCTTAATAGTAACATGGTAATGTTAAACTCTAAATATGGGTGTAACATATAACATGTTACTAAAGTTGAACTTATCTTTTAAGATTCTGCCTTAAAGGAGTTCTATGGTCACAGCATACACTTTTATATTGTAATTGTTGCCTGGCTGGTGTTCATCTTTTGATGGCGAGTGTTGATTCACTTGTATCGCAGGGTGGGAGGGTTCGCCCCGAGGACAACATGAAACAGGCAAATTGGGGCCTCAGGCTCTGGTCACATGCTTGTGAGGGAGTGACGGACCTGGTGGAGACCTGTTGGTACGGTGCCCCACACAGTGCACGACCACACACATAGAGCGATTGATTTTTGGATGAATGATGGTATGACTAACATTTTTTAAATTTGAGATGTTGAAGGGTGTTAGTCATATTGTTAGTTATTTAGAAATGGATAGTTTTTATGTTTGTGCAGGCTAGTGGGCCCTTGTGGACCGGCCACCACTGCACATACTAATGGTCAGCCGTATTAGTGTACTTGTTACAAAAAGAATTGAGTACTGTTCCATAATAGTTTTTTTATTTGCACTAACATCCAAATTTTCAGGACAAGCTTTCGGGGTGTACCCCCTTCTTCAAGGTCCAAACTGTACTGCTTGGACCTTGAAGAAGGGAGTACACCCCAAAAGCTTGTCCTGAAAAGTTGGATGTTAGTGCTAATAATAAAATATCATAGACAGTACCCAGTTGTTTTTAAAATACATACTGATCAAATGTCCAAATGAACTTTTTGAAAGCCGTCTGCACAAAAGACACAAAAGTGATTCAATTCTTAAATTTCTTCAATAAAGTGCAAGTAGACAGCAAAGTTAAAAAATAAAATTATCCATGTCAAACATTTAGAGACAGGCTCATTTCCAAGAGTACTCCATGGTTGAGAAAGAACCTATTTGACAGCTTGAAATGTCCTTTGTGTGAACGACTTTCGAAATGTTGAAAAATTTAAAAGTACAACTTATGTGATTAAGCTGTTTTATGCAAAAGGCATTGTGCATAAAAAGCCAATGGATGTGCATCATTTCAAAATGTACTGATCGACTTTGATTCATTAACTCATTAGCAGTAGTCTTTGTAAATTGGATGTACTGTATGCCAAGTTGAGGCTTTTACACTTACTAACTTTCAAAACAATACAGTAATATACAAAAAATTAGGTAACATACATCAAAGTGCAGTGAGTACATCAAATAGTGAATAACGTTTGGTTTGTGTCACTCTTTTCTGAAACACAACATCAATGTGTGCACCCCTTTGGTGAAAAATTGTGTTCAGTTCACTCAATCCAGCAAATCTCCCAAAATATGTGAAGAACTGTGTTCCCAAAGCAGAAAGCCTCCACAGACCCCACAAAGGTGTCTGCTTACCTTTAGTATAGAGTTCTCAATCAAGGTCAAATATACGTGTTAAAAAACATCAGAATTTGGGTAAGTATCAATAGTCTTCCAAACCACACAGAGCTTCAGCCAAGATCACACATTTTATATCAAAATATTATTATTATATTATATTATATTATTTCCCACATATCAACTCAAAGGGAAAACACAAATATCCATAGTGTTCTCTGCGTAAAGTTCAATAAGATAAAGGAAAAAAAACTCACATTAATAAAGCATAATAATCACTTGTATGTACAATCCTTTGTGGTACAGCACTTGTTGTTAATGCAATGGACGATACACGTTCAAAGCCCAGATCGATCCACACAGTCACAGCAATACCTCTCCCTTAGAACACCAAGCTTCACCCAACATGTTTCGTCATTACCAACGTCATCAGGGAATCAGAGAGAGATGCTCATGGGAGATTAATTTACACACATATACTATTATTGTACTATTATTGAGTGATTCTTTCACTCAGTGTAAGCAGCTAGAAAATAGTAACAGATTTTTATTTATATTTCAGTAACTGAAGAAAACTATTACTGCGTTGGCCATTTCACAAGGTATAACATAAAGACACATAGAACTAAAGTAGATGGAACAGCTAAATGAAAAACACCAACATTAATACGGTATGGACAGCACTATACCATTCTACTTGCATTATGAAAATTTTTTTTAACCAAATTCACTGTATTCATTTTTTTGTAGACATGGGGCTACCCAGCTTCCCATCTTGTCTGCTTATTGTATGGGCAGTGAGTGAGCTCATACTCTAGTTACCCTCTTCCCATCTTAAACTACATCCCCCAATGTGGTTACATAATTTAGCATGGAGAGGTTGACAACACTGTTTCAATTTTGGCAGTGGTAGTGCTGTGTTGTCAGCCCTACCCAAGCAGCAATGTGGAACTGGAAGACCTGGAAGGATCACTAGGTGAGAAGAGGAGCAAGTAAAGGGAGCGCATCATTGATTATTATAGTAGGAACATGGTAGAATACACAATTCATAAAACAAAAATGTTTTTTTTTTTGCTGGAAATGCACTTTGCAGGAATAACATTGGATAGAAGGAAAAGTTTTCTGGCCAACAAGAGAAAATAGAAAAGCCACATGCATACAAACAGACACACCATTATGCAAACTGTTCACCTTCTAACACTCTCTTAACAACTCTCAGGAATAAAATTATACACATTTGCTATTTTTCTACAAATATAATGCAAACCTCAAAACAATGTAGTATATTATAAGTGCCTAAAACCTTTCCTCCCATCTTTAAAGTCTCTTTGAAACTGTTTTAGATTCAAATGCAATGATTTTCTATCCAAGACAAGCTCAACAAACAAAAGGGTTTGTATTTACATAGACACACCTCTTGGATACACAGGCCAGTCCCTGCATTGAGCAGAATAATTAAGTGAAGGGAGCAGAGATGAACATTGTGTTTATATTGTCCTTATTGTTATCGCAAGCAATGCTTTGCTTTTCTGATTTATATTATTTTTATTCTTAAAAATGTCAAAAGCCAGAGTTTGCAAATGTTAATATTTTATTAAACCAATTTAAAGTCCATTCTGAACCCTTAAAGTGGTTGTAACCCTAAAAAATAAAAATAAAAAAAAGGATCGTGTTCCTATAAAGCATTAATAACAGCATAGTGCTTGTGCTGTGTCATTTGGCCCCTTGTATCATATAAAATACCTGGCTGGTTCTGCCCTCCCCCTATAAACTGACCACGCTTTATCATGGCTGCTGAGCCCTGACACCCTGGTCAGTTTACGTGCCTCCATCATCCGCACCTCCTCTCCCTCCCCTCCCTGCCTGTCAGCTCTGATTCGCTCCCGGCCCTCCCCTCTTGCTGCTATCGTAACTGAGTCTTCTTGCTACAATCTCCTCTGTTATATTAAATGATGTGCCCCATTGTATGTGTTTTTTTTTTAAAAATAAGCCACCATATACCTTATTTTATAGCACCGCTCGGAGCTCACGTGACCGCTCTCCTCTCTCCTCCTCTCCTCCTGTTCCCTTAAAGCATGTTATACAGCACAGTGCTTGTGCTGTGTAATTTGGCCCCCTGTATAACCTAAAATACCTGGCTGATCCTGCCTGGTTATGCCCTCGCCCATGTAAACTGAACACAGTTTATCATGGCTGCTGAGCCCTGACAACATGGTCAGTTTATGTGCCTCTGTCGTCCGCAGTTCTCCTCTATGCTCTCCCCTGTCCTCTCCCCCTCCCCTCCCTGCCTGTCAGCTCCATCCACTCTTCAGCTCTCCCCTCCTGCTGCAGTCATAACTATATTATGATCATGCCATCCCATCTCTAAAATAACATTATGTATCTCAGTGTCTTTGCTATATAAAAAAGATGCTGACTTCTTCCTTATATCAGAGCATCTCCCGGCGCTCACGTGACTGCTCGGCACTCTCTTCTCTCTCCTTCCCTCTTCCTCAGCTGACGTCAGCGGGAGTTCTCAGCCCCTCAGCTGTCAGCCAGGAAGAGGAGAGAGTCGAAGAGTCATGTGAGCGCCGGGAGACGCTCTGCTATAAGGTAGAAGTCAGCTCTTTTTTATATAGCAAAGACACTGGGATACATAATGTTATTTTACAGAGGGGATGGCATGATCATAATATAGTGGCTTAACAACCACTTTCAGTAGATCTAAACCCAATCACTAGAATCTCATATACATCAAACATGGTAATGTCATTTCAAAAGATGTTTTCAAATCATCCTCCGTTCTTTGGCATAACATATCCTCCCGAGAATGCCACCGCTCCCAGACACTGTTGTGGTGGTCCAGTCTGTCCCGTATTCTGGCCGTAATTTTGGGGAGAGATGGTGGCGCTGTTTTCTTCCAGTGAAGTGCTGCAGTGAGAACATGCGAGTAGTTTTTTATGAGGTTTAGCTATTTTCAGTTAGGAGAGACAAAATAGTAAGAGTTTCGGGGTTAGAGGTATGGGTGTCTCGAAGAGGCGAGTCAGTATTGCTGTGTCGAGGTCCAGAACAGGACTATCAAAGAGCATGTCCAGTAAATGTGGAACAGGATACCCCTGGCTTGCTGGCAACACCAGCAACGATCAGAAGTGAAGGGGGTAAACTCTGTGGAGTACGTCCGGAGTCAGGTACCAAAAGAAGAGAATCTTATAGGCATTTTCTTTATAGAGGGTACACAGGGAGCTCTTAGCAGCCTGACTTCAGACCGCCCTCCACGCCTCCTCTGGGATCTCCTCCCCCAACTCCCTTTCCCAATGAAGCATGTATGCATGCTTACCACAGTCTTGTATGGAGTACTTATTTAGTATTTGGTATATATCTGAGATCAGTCCTCTACGTGAACGGCCCTCGAGTACGATCTGTTTGAACCGGGAGGGTACGGAAAATTGCAGGCGTGTGGCTACAGTTTGGGCATAGTGACGGATCTGTAAATAGCTGTAGAACACCTGTCGGGGAAGGTCATGTTTGGTTTGGAGGTCGGTGAATGATAGTTTACGGGATCTGGGGTCCACTAGGTGCCCGAAATGGAAAAGGTTCTGCGAGGCCCAGGGCCACAACATCTGGTGGGTGAGACTTGTTGGCACTTTAGGATTGCAGAGGAAGGCGGCCATCAGTGAGCATTCAGATTTAAGTGCACATTCACGGGACAGCTTCCACTATAGCCGTCGGAGCTGTGACATGGACCCTAACAGGCGTGCAGGCTCTACCTACACATTTGCGTTCCAGAGAAGGCTATTCGGGTGTACAGGTGCCAGACAGATTTTTTCTATCTTCGTCCATTTATTGTACGACCTTTGGGGGAACCAGGAGACTATCGCGCTTAATTGAGCTGCTTGGTAGTATTTAACTAAGTTGGGGAACGCCAGGCCCCCCTCTGTGCGCAACACCATCATGACCGAGCGTAGGACCCTATTTCGCTTGTAGTTCCACACATATCGCAGGAGGTCGGCTTGTAGGGTATGCAGGTGAGCATAGGGGATGGGTATAGGTAGAGTCTGGAATAGGTACAGGAGCTTAGGGAGGAGGACCATTTTAACCAATGCGATCCGGCCCAAAAGGGAGATTTGGTGAGTCTTCCATTTTTGGACCAGCTCCTTGATTGACCTACATAAGGGAGGGAAGTTGGCCTGGTATAGGGAGGCAAAGGACGGGATGAGGTTGACCCACAGATATTTTAGGGAAACACATTCTCAATTGTAGGGGAACTCAGACTGCAGATGGAGAAGTTCCGTCTCAGGAATGTTGAATGGGAGGGCCATGGACCTTGATGTACTTGTGTTGTAGCCCGAAATTGCACTATATTTGTCAAGTTCAGCTTGTAGGTTGGGCAAGGAAATCCGGGGTTGGGTCAGGGTGAGGATGATGTCATCATCAAACAGGGTCATTTTAAATAATTTTTCCTTCACCGATATGCCCGGAATATCTGTATTTCCCCAAATAGTCACCGCTAGAGGCTTGGCAAAAAGCAGGGGGGAGAGCAGACAACCCTGGCGGGTGCCGTTGGTTGCTGGGAAGGTGGACGAGGTGGTGAATGGAGTTTTTACCTGCGAGACGGGGTTAGTGTAAAGGTGTTGGAATGCCCACAGAAAAGGTCCCCTAAACCCCCATGTGGCGTAAGGTGGCGAACATAAAAGGCCAGCCTAGGTGGTCAAATGCCTTTTCTGCGTCTAGGCTCAGGATCAGGGATTCCAAATTGTCTCTATTGACCACATCGATTAGGTCTATGACCTTTCTTGTGTTGTCACCTGCTTGCCGGAGAGGAACGAAGACCACCTGGCCCTTATGGACCAGAGAAGGTAGTATCGTGTTTAGGCAGATCGAAAGGATTTTTGTGAAGATTTTTAGATCAGAATTTAACAGGGCTATGGGTCTGTAGCTGGCGCAGGATGGGGGGTCTTTGTCTGGCTTGGGGATTAGGGTGATGAAGGATCTTTGCATATCAGTCGGGATGGGGGTCTGCTGAAAGAAGGCATCATAGAGTTTAGTCATGTGCGGAAGCAATAAGGGGAGGAAGATTTTGCAGTATTCGTATGGTAACCCACCCGGTCCAGGGGACTTGTGGGCAGGTAAGGCTTTTATGGCCAATGTGAGTCCCTCATCGGTGATGGGAGCGTTTAATGTGAGTAGGTCTGAAGCTTTAAGCTGGGGGATTCCGGCTTGCTCTAGATATTGTGTCATTCTATCAACTAGGTCAGGTGTGGGGGGGGGGGGGGGGTATGTGATATCTCTGGTCTGTTGTACAGGTCTGTGTAGAAGTCTGCGAATGTGTCTGCTATGTCTTGAGTTGAGGTGAGCGTACGGTCAACTATCTTTCTGGCCAGTAGTGCTTGTGCCTTATTGCCCTTATCATAGTATAGCTGCTTCAAACGGATCAGTGCTTTCTCTACCTGACCCATCGCAAGTTCCCTGAGCCTTGACCGTATGCGAGTGATCCTTTTAAGGAGTGAGACCAGGCCATTTTTTGCAATACGGCACTGCATTATTTTACCGGCAATTGCACTGTCGTGCGATGATGTACCCAAATAAAATGTATGTTCTTTTTTCCCCAAAAATAGAGTTTTCTTTTGGTGGTAATTGATCAACTTTGCGTTATTTATTTTTTTGTGCTATGAACAAAAAAAGGCCGACAATTTTGAAAAAAAAAAACAATATTTTTTACTTTCTCAGATAAAACATATCCAATAAGAAAAATTGAAAAAAATCAAATTTCTTCATAAATTTAGGCTAATATGTTTTTTGCTACATATTTTTGGTAAAAAAAAAAAATCCCAATAAGCATACATTGGTTTACGCAAAAATTATAGTGTCTACAAACTATGGGCTATTTTTATACATGCTTATTTATTTACTAGTAATGGCGACGATCAGTGACTTATAGCAGGACTGCGATATTGCGGCAGACATTCGGACCCTAATTGACACTTTTGCAACTTTTTGGGGACCAGTGACACTAATACAGTAATCAGTGCTAAAAAATATGCACTGTCACTATACTAATGACACTGGCTGGGAAGGGGTTAACATCAGGGGCGATCAAAGGATTAAGTGTGTTCCTAGCCAGTGTTTTACTATAGTGGTGGAGGTGCTTTTACTAGGGGAAGACATGGATCCTAGTCCCTGCTTTGCAGAGACACAGGATCCATGCCTTCCCTCCTGTTAGAATGGCAATCTGCTTTGTTCACATAGGCAGACCACCGTTCTGTGTCTCTGCAGGATGAAAGGCGGTTGCCGGCAGACATCGATTATACACAGCCTGAGCTGGCGGCGCACATTCACGCACTCCTGTCATCCCTATAGCAGTAAAACTGCTATAGGAACATCCTGTTCTTTTGGTGGTAACTGTCTTCAGGTTTTACTGCTGTGTTGTTGGTTGGGGGAGATTGGCACTAAGATGAAAACAAGAATGGGAAAATGTGAGAATAGCATGGCGTGATTGTTTTTGATACACAATGCTTTAACAAATGTCATCCGGTTAAGGTTTAGATCTACTTTAATATCCTTCACAGTTACTGTCCAAGTTCCTTTTATCTTGATATATGAGTATGATACAGGTTTTGAATGCTGTGAACTGCCAGATGGTTGGTGTATCTGATAATATTTATAGGCTTATATATGAGCTCCTGTATAAGATCTGTTTAACGGTTTGAAAATTAGTGGAGAATATGTTGTTTTCTCTATGGAAAAGATCCACGAAACGTTGTCAGTAATAATTTGGATGGAGAAAATTCTCCCGCCAAAAATTGTTTTATTAAAGTAACATTTAGTCAAGGCATAATTGTTCAGAGTCCTGAATTTCCATCGGTTGTTCCAGGTTTTAAAAATCTATTCCCATTTCAGAATTTTTTTATCATTTCAAAATATTATATAAAGAGCTATACTGTAAATGATAGACTTTAATCTGCAGGGATTGAGGGTAGGTGCAGCTTCCAGAATGCTCGACAATTTCAAGCAAGCCGAGCAGGGCCACAACAGGCCATTCTAGGGACTACTGTTAAATAGTTAATAATTGAGTGGGCTGAGAAATTAAAAAAATATATTTCTTGTTAAGGTAATATTAAAGCAATCCCACATGCATTCATTTCTAGCATAGTTACATTGCAACCACAGACAAAAGAAAGTTCTCCTTGCCAACAAGTACCATTTTCCTGTGATATTACATGCTTCTTCTGGGTAGTGCGACCACGTGTGCATTCAGAAGGTTGAGAGCTGGAGCCCATTGTATGTGTTGGGAGCATCAATAGACTCTGCTAAATGAATGATGCATTTAAAGTGATTGTAAAGTCTTGTTTTTTTTCCTATAAAAATAACTAACATATTATGCCTTGTACACACGGTTGGAATTTCCGACAGAAAAAGTCATATCGGATTATGTTGTCGGAAAATCCGATCGTGTGTGGGCTCTATCAGACTTTTTCCGTCGGAATTTCCGACAGAAAAAGTTTGAGAACTGGATCTAAAATTTTCAGACAACAAAATCCTATCAGTCTTTCTCTGATCGTGTGTCGAGAATTCCGACGCACAAAGTGCCACGCATGCTCAGAAAAAATTTGGAGACGAAAGCTATTGGCTTATGGCCTCTACGTAGTCCCATCGTACATTTTATACATCACCTCGTTCTGAACGATCACATTTTCCGACAACTTTGTGCGACCGTGTGTATGCAAGACAAGTTTCGGACAAAATCCGTCGGAATGTCCGACCATGTGTTCAAGGCATTATACTTACCTGCTCTATTGCTGTGGTTATGCACAGGCAGCAGCCCGGAATCCTCCTTTTCTCGGATCCCTCTTTTGTGATCCTGGCGGAGTCACAGCTCCCTGTGTCCATTCAGACACAAAGTGCCAACCTGGCCACGCCCCCCTCTCTCCCCTGATTGGCTAGCTAACTTTGATTGACAGCAGTGGCCTCTGCTGTCTCAGCCAATCAGGAGGGAGAATCGCAGACGGTTGAGACACTCGTGGACATCGCTAGACAGAGAGGGACCTCAGGTAGTTATTAGGGGGGCTGAGAAGGGCTGCACACAGAAGGCCTTTTATCTAAATGCATAGAATGCATTAAGATAAAAAAAAACTTCTACCTTTACAATCCCTTTAAACAGTGGTTGCATTTGTAAGTACATTGTAACAATATTGTTGCAATGTATTTTGGTTAAAGAAAATATGAATGAAAACTGTAAACAGTAGTTGCAGGTATCATACCTAAATACATTTAAAGGCATAGTCTACCTTTTTGAGAAAATAATATATGAACCAACTGAATTTAAAAAAATGTGCATTTGTTGCATTTTTGCACTCAAGCCTGCAGCACATTGCAACTGTGACCAGTGCATTGTGCATGCAATGAGTTTATCCCAGTCCCAGGTTTGTACTTTGGTTATGGGGCTGGCGAAAGCGCTGAAAGAACTACAATTGTGATGATGTCACTGCCCTGCTGCTGCCATTCTGTGCAGAGTCCCTCTGCTACAATGGCAGATGGGACTAATATTTTCATTCAGCAATTCCACTGAATGGATGACATACACTATATTGTCAAAAGTATCAGGACACCTGCCTTTACGCGCACATGAACATTAATGGCATCCCAGTCGTAGGGGTCAATATTGAGTTGGCCCACCCTTTGCAGCTATAACAGTTTCAACTCTTCTGGAAAGGCTGTCCACAAGGTTTAGGAGTGTGCCTATGGGAATGTTTGACCATTCTTCCAGAAGCGCATTTATGAGTTTAGGCACTGATGTGGACGAGAAGGCCTGGCACGCAGTCACTGCTCTAATTCATCCCACAGGTGTTCTATCGGGTTAAGGTCAGGACTCTGTGCAGGCCAGTCAAGTTCCTCCACCCCTAATTCCCTCATCCATGTCTTTATGGACCTTGCTTTGTGCACTGGTGAGCAGTCATGTTGAAACAGGAAGGGGCCATCCCAAAACTGTTCCCACAAAGTTGGGAGCATGAAATTGTCCAAAATGTCTTGGTATGCTGACACCTTAAGATTTCCCTTCACTGGAACTAAGGGGCCAAGCCCAACCCCTGAAATACAACCCCACACCATAATACCCCCTCCAAATGATTTGGACCAGAATGATAACAAGTTATCAGGTTGGTTCCAATATTTTAATGAGACGGGCATCAAGTTCCTTAAGTTTTTAATCGATAAAAAGATCAAATAGCTGGGTCTTATTGAGTCTGAGATTAATGCAGTGAGAGATATGCTGGCACCCCATTCTAAGGAGGAGGCCTACTCTAAATATTCAACCGAACTGCAGGAAATTTTAGAGAAAGAGTAGGAGGAGGAGCAACGTAATAAAAAGAGGAAAAAATATTTGCGGGACTGTGAGGATTACAGGCTCCAGAACGTTTTTAAATGGCAGGAGGACATAATAATGAATGATGCCCCTGAAGAGAGGATGAAAGCTGGACCTTCTAATTATGCTCTGCTTCAGATTAAGGAAGCTGGAGGGAAGAATCAGGGTATATTCTTCTTAATAATAAAAGTAAAATATCCTATTAAATCAGGACATTATAGACATGGAGACAACACTCGTACTCCTAAAAGGGCAGGCTTAATAAAAGTGTATTTTTTTGTTTGTCCATGGATTGAATATAAAATAAAATAGACATTACCTATTACCAAGATGTACCTATAAAACGTGCTTGGGCTGCCCCCACCCACTCTGCGAGACTCCAGTTTTTTAGCAATCAATAAGGAGTGCTCAAGATATAGATAGGAGGGACTTGTGTGTTGTACTGTACTTCAAGATAAGGAATTTACATGTATGTTAAGATTCCTAATATCTTAATCATACAGCACAGGACTTGTATTCTTAGACCATAGGACAACCTCTACTTGGAAGAACTTTGAAAACATGTGAACAGAGGACTAGATGGCAGCCTTTAAAATCTGAGAAGCAGATGCTTGATGCTGAGAAGCCAAAGAGATACCAACAACCCTGGTGGAATGGGTTCTGATTGGAAAAGGAAAAAATTGATCACTTAAGGTGTATGCCCTCGAAATTAGTTTCCTTATCCTAGCAATGGTGGAATGGGATGTAGGAAGACCTCTATGAGGGCCCACAGGCAGGACGAAGTGGGACTCTTATAAGTAAAGACTGTGGCTGTCAGGTTTACCCTGACAGCTCTGACCACATTTTGGCAATATACCGTTATGTACTTGTTATGTTTTCATGCATGGCATAAGGATAGAAAAACAAAGAAGATACCACCTTGGGTTCTCAGAACCACTTGGTCCTTTTGTAAAACAAGAAAGGGCGCTTTCTAAAAAAAATCTGCCACCATAAAAGAGGGAACATCCTCAAAAGGAACTGTAAGGTGTTTACTGAAGACTAAAATGGCAGGATCCACTACCGCAACACTACATTTTTTCTAAAAACTTTTTTGCATACGATACATTTCAGCAAAAAGCTTAGGAGGAGCGAATACACTTTCAGAATTGGGACAGTCCTCATAAAGTTCAGAATCAATCTGTGTGTGTTTTGCAAAAGTCTGTCTGGGCTTAGACAATTTTTTAGAGCCCACAGGGACTTGTCTATGCAGTGGAGAGTCCGGGGTTGGGGAGAGTCCAGTTTTTTTAGAGCTCATAGAGGCTTGTTTAGGCTGCAGAGAGTCCTAGGCTGTTAGGCAAAGACTAGAGTGCACTGTGTTAATTAATATGAAAAAGGGGGGAAATACTTGGGACTTTATATGAAATGTAAGGGAAGGTTTGCGCCTCCATCCCTATCTATATGCAAAAATGGGGGAAGATTGGGACTTTGAATGAGGTGTGTGCGGTGGAGCCAAGCAAATCCGCATCTGTATATTTATTAGTAAATATATGGCATAAATAGAACAGTATAACATGCATAGAAGCATATGAAGTATCAATATACATAGTATGAATTGTAACCAACCTGACACATAAACAATGAAAGTTGTACATCGTGATCCCCCAGGGAAATAAACATTGTCACATTGTCACTTGATCAGGTATTATACAAAATTAAAATCATCTAAAATAGTTGATATGAAGTAGATGCATCACAAATGGGCTCAACGCATTTTGTGGACTCCTATCCACTCATCAGGAGCTAGTGCATCGATGTTCTAAAGAGGGATAAAAATCAACCAACTACCAACTGAGAGGATAGAAGTAATTGACAAAAATGGCTAGCCATAACTGAGAATACTCACATAAAACCTGATATTGAGACTGTGCGATACCACATGCCGCGGGGGGGGCAGAAAGATATGTCTGGCACAGGAGGTTAGGAAAGGGCCAAAGCGCAAACCAGGAGCACAGATATAGTCCCCCATGGGATATATTGTGTGAAAGCTCTTTGTGTGATGAATGAATGGTATATAACCATAAAAATGTAGCTAAAAAAAAACAAAAATAGAGTAGAACCCATGAACCACAGAATGGAGATGATGTGGAGCATATAGCCAAAGTGAGAAAAAAGGAAAAAGAAAGTGTCCATGAATATATTAGTATAGTGAGGAATAAGAAAAAATAAATGATGGCAGAATTCCTGAAAGCAGGACGTGGGAATGAGGGCAGGACACTCAGTGCACATTTTTGACTTTATTTCTCTGGAGCAAGCATCTGCACAACTCTATCACTCCTGCCCTCATTCCCACATCCTGATTTCAGGAATTCTGCCATCATTTATTTTTTCTTATAAAAATAACAAAATACAATACAGTCGCGTACAGGAAAAAGAATGGGAAAAACAGAAAAGTGAAAATATGGCTCCAGTCAAAGGACCATTGGTCCTGGGCAATATCAACATAGGTTTAAAGTACACATTGTCATAGCTTCGTACTCCAAATATTACGACAGTGTTAAAGGCATGTGCAAGGGAGAGTCTCAGTTATTGGAAATATCTAAAATGTAAGACAATGTTATTCAGTCTCCTTACTAAGCATGAAGATGTCACTATACTACCTAACCACAAAGAATAGTAGATAGTAATAATCTTGTTTCGGTCATAGCGCAGTATAAACCTATGTTTTTTGTGTATGCTATTGAAAAAAAAGTGGAGGGGGGGCAGGTAGAGGGATAGGGAAAAGTGGAAAAGGCCGTGGGAACTGACTCCTGGGAGGAAAGGAAGGGAAACTACATAGTGTCTCTTGTTTTTTGTTGGTGGCCACTCTTCATATAAGAGAGAGGATGACCAAATTGTGTAGTGGCAGCATCCAGAGAGACATGGTATATGAGTCAGAATTACTCTAATAAAACGTTAGCTTTGGGGACCCTTCGTCTGTGTGCCACAAACCCCACCAGTCTGGTTAAAGAATTCCAAACTCAGTGGTTCTTCCTAGCCCTAAGACATGACCCATTTATACAGGTCTGTGGTCTTAAAGTGAATCCAACAGGCCCAAGTTGTCATAAAAGAGAACATTCTGCCTTGCAACGTTTATCAGTTTTTTTATTTCTTCTGTTTTGTTCACTCTAAGGAACCACTCTAATATGCTAAGGGGCCATGTGACTAGCCAACAAGCAGGTATACACATCCTAGCGGCATTGATCAATTGAGCCACTAGTGACTTTTTGTATGTACATAGCAGCTGTCTATTACCATGTAGTAGGTATTGCAGTGGGGTGAAGGCGAGGGAATCTCCCGTGACCCAGAGAACTGTCTTATGTACCTTTTTCTAGTACTCAGAGATACATGGATAGGTCCACCATACAGTTTGTGAAAAAAGGATCCCTCTTCCTTAAGGCAACACCAATACTGGTCTGAAACCATGGGCATGAACTTGTAAAGTAGTTTCAGCACTTTATACCATCTGCTTCTGATTTTGTAAGCACTTTCTTGGACAGAGACTTTGAGAGAGCCTTTATAAACTATCAAATTCAATTTCCCCATTCCTCGTCCTCCAGTGCACACTCCAGGTCCGACTCCCATGCTCAGCAAGCCGGGCCTTCACCAGGGGGCCTATCTGGAACAAAGAGCCTCAAATGGCATCAAGGGTCTACTACACACCTGCATCTGAGGTGGGGACAATATGAAATGTTGCACTTGAAAATATGACCAGAAAGAGATAGGTGCCTCCTACCTGTACCGATACAGCAGAACTGATCTATCCACAAAGGGGACCTTATGAAAAAAGTCACGAGCCAGAAGACAGATGCTGGACCATGTATGTTGTAAAAAGGAACTAGTCATGCCCTGGGCAAAGTCTGAGTTCCATCGCAGTGGGGTTAGGCGCTCAGGCACTGAAGAAACCCCACATGTAGTATTGGCAGATCAAAAACCCTGCAAGGTTGCCTCATTAAGCGCATGTTCAAAAATCACAGTTTTCCAGTGACATGACCTCACCCACAGAATATTTGCTATGGACGTCTTCACGAAGGCCTGCTCCAGGCTAACCCAGTCTATGCAGGCTGAATGAACTGACCAGTCTACAATCCTCACCAAATGGATTGCCCAGTAGTATTTTTGCATATATGTGAGACTGATCACTCCCTTAGATTTTGGAAGCGACAAATAAGCCAGGCCAACCCTTAGGGTTTTGTTCTGCCATAAGAAAGATCTAAACATCCTGTTTAAGGTAGAGAAGAATGATTTTGGTAAGCAAATAAAAATCATTTGCATTACATAGAGCAAACAGGGCAAGATGTTAATTTTCAACACTTGCTGCTCTGCTGAACCAGGACAGAGGTTTTAAATCCTACGATTGAAGATCCTTGGAAATCTGCTTTACCAGGGGCATAAAGTTCTACATATATAAGTCAGCTAGGTCTGCTGGGCGTTCAATGCCCAGGTAAGTAATTGCGTCCTGTTTAAAGGTAGACAGGAAATGCTGTTTATAAGATGAGACCACCTTGGTCTCCACAGCAGAAAGGCCAGTTCCAATTGCATACGATTTTGAGTAGTTGATGTTGAAAATTAGAAAGTGATAATAAATAATAAATCATCTGCATAAGCAGCTAATTTATACTCTTTACCCGCTACCTGAAATCCTGTGATGTTAGTGTTGGACTGTAAACGCTAAGGAGCGGTTCCAAGGTAAGTATATCAAGGGAGACAATGGGAAAACTTGTCATGCCCCATTATGGATAGAGAAAGTGTCAGGTAGATAGCCATTCACCTTGACCTTGGCTGAAGGATTTAAGTATAAGGCGAAGATCCTGGTACAAACTACTGAGCTTAGATCTATGGCCATCAAGACCTCCGCCAGGTAGTCCCAAGCTACTCAATCAAAGGCCTTCTCCACATCCATTGATAGGAGAAGGCCCTTGTGATGGGAATGCTTAGTCCAGAGCTGAATGTTAATGGCCTTTAAACTATTGTCTTGCGCCTCCCAGGTACAATACTCACCTGAGAAGAGGCAAGTCAAGATGAGCGGCAACAATCTGTTGGCCAAAATCTTGGTGTACAATTTAGCATCAATGTTTAACCTTTTCACGCTGGTGCCTCCCGACCCTTTAAAAGATTTGTGACATGGGGGGCAGGGCTTAAGAGCATGTGACCGCAGTTATTAGCTGTCATGGCAGTCACGTGATCCAAAAACCTTTTGGTTAGTCACCAGTAACTGTGTCAGGAGCACGCACCACACACTGCGCACGCTCTCGGCACAGCTGTTTGGACCGCAATTCACTCAAATATGCGGCCCCTCTGCACCAAGGACCAGGCGCTGAGAGGCCGCATATTTGCGTGTGGCCAGCGGCAAGGGCTTAAAAGAGAAATTGGTCTATAATTAGACACTAGGCATGCATCTTTCTCTGGCTTGGGTATGACTGTGATGTGGATTTCAAGCAAGTTTGGGAGGGTGGGATAACCTTAGGCACTCATACAATTTCAGGACCTGGTCCATCCAGAAGTGTGCTAGAATGCTTTATGACATTTCCATGTAAACAAGTCATGAAGACACAGAGTTTGTTTTTCTGGGGTATTGAGTCCTTTAACTTTAAAGGATAACAGGTTCCACTTTAAGTTGGAAGCCTGAGGCCACAAGTGATCCATGCCACAGTCAGGGAGGAGATTCCACAAGACTTCAGGTTCCCCCAAACCAGCACACCCTGGACTTATATGGTGTTCCGGTCTAGGCTCGTGCCCATCATTCTCGAAACCTTTCTGTCACAAAGGAGAGGCCCACTGCACACCTAGGAGAATAAACAAGCCCATCAAGGGAGAGGAAAGAGCAAGGAAAAAAAAGGGAGGAAAAAAGGTGGGGGGGGGGGGCATAGGATACGATGTCTATCTAAATACAGATATTAGGAGACACTCACCTTCGGAAGTACTCCGAAAGGTCCTTGAAAATATTATTGCCACCCTCCAATGAAATCGGAAAAAACCCCGACCAAGCAATCAACAAAAATAACTGAGGATGCAAGCCACAGGTGAGGGTACACCACCCAAAGTGTTTATAAGAACTATGACCAAAGGGGATAACCAAGGTGAAGCCTGAGAAGGCCTAACTTAAACCATATCAAAGCACAGGCAAAGAACATGCATTGAATAAAAGTTCAAAGATCCCAGATCTGGAAGTAAAAAAATAAGGGGAGAGAAAAAAAGCGGAATGGACACTCTTACCACCTATGATTGTCCAACCAAGTAGGCCAGGCAAAGCCCCTCCAATTAATCATCCCACTCAGGGACATAGAGATGTCACCCAGCAAACAAATCGAGTGGCCCAGAAAACAAGGACACTACAGCTATGGCCTACTTTGCCCCACTCGGAGGGGAACAAAAGGCCCCACCCCTATCTGTTTACAGTCATGTACACTTCAGGGGAATCAATCGGCACAACCCCCCTACATATCATCAAACTTGCATTAAATCTGAGAGGGGCAGTAGCTAACCAGGTAAATGGAACGAGAGGCAGTGTGCCATAACAGCCTGTCAGACCGGATCCATTGCTGCACGCCACCTCCCATCAGTCCCCGGAGCCCAACACTCGTGGGATCAACCATCCTCACCGAATCCTCTACAACAACATAAAAGATCAAAGGACAGCATGGATTTAAGGTGCACGTTCCTTTAAGCCAGAGTTCAGCAAACAGTGAAATATTACTACAGTGTAATTTGGTGCTATATAGAAGCTGTGCATGGGCTCCCAGCTTTCCATAACCCTAGAGTTGTAAAACAAATAACAATCAACTTAGAAGAGCTTGTATGCTGTAGTTTACATCCATAGCAGTTAACTAGTTGCGGGAGACTGCAATAGCAAGTCCCCACCACATCAAGAGAAGCCTCTACGAGCCCATACTCAACAGGCATAATAATTTGAGATGGGGGGGCACCCCCGAAAGAGCTGCCTGCTCCCCCATCAAAACACTCTGACAACTGCCTCAGCAGATGAAAGAAGTGGGCCATATGGACATAGAAATAAAGCCATGGTATCGACCCCCCACTGCTTTAAACAATCAGAGCAGGTACTGGCACTGCAAAAGAGGCCAAGGGTGTGAGGATATAATCCTCCTCTGTCTGCGTCAGATGCCACTATAGTTAGAAAGCAAACAGTTCCAGTAGGCCATCATGGTGATTGCTGTAGATAGGCAATATGGCACTAAATGATATCCCATAAAGTCTTGGTGTAAATAAGTGACCCCTACTATCTGAACCGGTCATCATTGACCTTGATGGACTAAGCGATATGCAGCCTGTTCAGTTCATGGACCCTGGATAATAAAAGTTCCCCGTAGATGAGGCCAGACGTCTACAACAGGAATGCAAGTCCAAGCAATGTAGAACAGCAGAACGAAAATGGCAATCTGTACTTGAAATCGGATATGTACTTAACTGAACACAGTGAAAATACATCCATTTCGGCAGAATAGCCAACTGATCATAGGTCAGGGGAAGCAGGTTGGTCTTCCTCTCTGACAAGGTCTCAATGCTGAGGACTCTGATGGATTGAGCGTGGCCCCACACTGGTGGTGGTTGGTCTTAGGAGTCCAATGCCTGCCATTAGGTGGGAATGCAAAACTCCTAGTACCATTCTGGAACTTCTGTAAATGGGACATGTAAAGTCTCACAGAATTGATGTAGGTCCTCAGGATACCTGAGCACTGCCGTTTTGCCCAAGTGTGTTGCCGGGAGACAAAATGGAATGTACCAGAGATACAGAATCCTCTGTTCCCTCAGCCTATCCAAGAGGAGCCGAAGTGCTCTGTGGTTAGGCAGGGTCATTTGGGAGAGGTCCTGGAAAAGTTCCTGGAAGACCTCTCTGATAAGTTGTTAAACAGGGTTTTGAGCACCTGTGTGATCTGGTCTGATTCCACTGATTTTGGTTTGCCACTGACCCGCAGGTTCTGTCAGTGCCTGCGGTCATCCAGGTCCTTCACATCTCATTTCATTTCAATAAGCTGAGCATTGTGATGGACCGACATATGCTGGAGTGTGAAGATGGCTTCATCATGGTGGGAGGTAGTCTGCTCCACTTCTGTTATTCTCTTTATTACAGTGTGGAGGTCTTCTCGCAGGTCTGCAATGGATGAAGAAAGCGTGTATTTAGTATCTGTGGCAAGTCCACCATTTTGGGCATTTGCAGAGCCAGCTCCACCAACGAAGGAAGCTCAGCCATAGTGTTCGTGTTCTGTGCTGTGTGCCTAAGTATGATCTACTATCAAGTTGTGTACCTTGAAGGGTACCAGGGATATTAATCCATGTGATTTATAACCTTTCTAATTTATTAGGGGGTCATATGAATATTGGGACTGATAAGTGGACTTTCAATCACAAGGGGACATTTTATTTAATTTTGAGTTAAGTATTACACTATTTCACATTATTTCATATATGCACAATAAGCACTTTATTATATTAAAGCGCAACACATTATTTATAGAGTTTTGTGGCTAAGGTAGATCTCGCCTAGCTTGCTTGCAGCTTGTTTTTCATGATTTCTTGTTGGTAGATCACTAGTGTGGCTCACTTTTTTTATATGTTAATACTGTAAATATCAATTGTAGTCTATGATGCACAAGTTGATACTAGTTTAATGCTAGCACAATAAAAAATGTTTCATACTTTGAGATCGCCTAAGATGTTTGCAGGAATCTAGCAAACAAAACGTGTTTTTTTATTTTTTACATTCTGGGTTCTAATAAGAGAGTCTTGAAGGTCTACAGAGTAGCAAATGTATAATTTTGGCTCTAGCTGAAGCACAAGGGGAATTAGACTTTCAGTGGAACATAATCAGTAAAATGTGAAACAAGGCCAGGGATCAAGAGGGGCCTGTGGTTAGAAACAGATTGGAAGACAGTCAGATAAACAAGGCCAAGTGACTCATATCTACTTTCATATTGAATAACTGAGACGATACCAGTTTTCACTCCAAATTACTGATGAAGGGTTTGAGGATTAAATATGATTTCTTTGCCTGAGGTCATGTGTGCTTGGTTTAATGCTATGTACTTTTACAGTTATGCGTTTAAGTAGTTGTATAGTGCACAATAGAATAACAATATGTTATGTAGTGAACTAAAACCTAATAAGAAAATTCCTATGGCTTGCAGTAAAGGTCTTTTGTTAAAAAAAATTGTCAATCAATGAGTATGAGGACTAATTTAAAAGTGTGACATATATGTGTGAAGGTTCTTATTCTTTATCCAGGCCATAGTATACAGTATCTAGTAGTTTTTGTTCACTTTCCGCTGAACGTGTTCTGTAGTGGTGAAGACTTTTTGCCACTCATCCAAGAAGCTACTTGGATGAGTGGATCAACATCCTTAAGTCATATTGTGATTACAGCTACTAGCTGTGAGACATACTCCAATTGTTGGGATGACTGGACTTAAAAAAATATTTTTAATTTTTCTTTACAATTTGGTTTGTCCCTCCCTCCCTGTCGCAGCCTTTAAGTTATTATGTGGTATAGTCACCTTTCAATGATAGAAAGGGGGACAGTTAATAAATAATTTGTTATTATGACAACCCAAGTCGTAGTGGCTGGGTTGTTTTCTTACTGGTCTGTCATAATTGGGTTTTATATTATTTATTTAAAACAGCTTTATTCATTATTGAATGGTTATTTTTTAAAGTTGTATACCAATAATAAAGAGGCCATGGCCATTTAAACTTCGCCTTTTTAATTCTTATCTTTATTCTGTTCCCTCCTTTAGGCCCCTTTCACACCGGGGCGTTTTTCATGCGGTGCAGCGCTAAAAATAGCGCCTGTTCACCGCATGAAAAAATCCGGCCCCTTTAACTCCAGTGTGAAAGCCGGCGGGCTTTCACACTGGAGCGGTGCGCTAGCAGGATGACAAAAAAAGTCCTGCTAGCAGCATCTTTGGAGCGGGATAGGAGCGGTGTGTTCACCGCTCCTATACCGCTCCTTCCCATTGAATAGAATGGGACACCGCGGTGAAACCGCGGTAATAGCGCCGCTACGGCGGCGCTCTGCGGGGGGTGTTTAACCCCTTTTCGGCCGCTCGCGGGGGTTAAAACCGCACCGCGAGCGGCCGAATACCGCGGTTAAAACGACGGTAAAGCAGCGCTAAATATAGCGCTGCTTTACCGTCACCGCGGCTCCCCGCCCCGGTGTGAAAGGGGCCTTACTGTCTACAGTCCCATGATGCTTTGGTTTGTTAATACCATGAAATTTGTGCAAATCCTGGGTGTTTTAAATTTGCGTTCTTAGTGAATTTCACCAGGCCAAATTTTTTGTAACCATAATGCACTGGCCGGCCTTTGAATTCAGGCCAGCTGGCCTGGAAGGGCCAGTAATGGGATCTTTGTTATGTGACAGCCCCAATACTATAAAAGGGTGGGTTCCCAGCAGCCATTTGTCAGTGTATGTTGAAGTAATTTAGGAAAAGCTAGCAGTCGTTGTAGGGAGAGTTAGTTGCTGTACAGTGCTTTACAGTGCTATATAGTTCTATATTACTGTGGATTCAGTGTATTAGGCTACATATTATGTTCACAGTTCAGACACCCATCCTTTTCAAGACTAACTTTTTTATGTTTTTCAGCGACAGCTGTAGTTGTTTGCCTGCAGGGCCACTTGCAGTCTTTTTTTATTTTTTTATTTGATGAATATGCATATTTTTTATTTCTACTTTATTAGCAAAATGGGTTTGGGTTTAGTGTTTTAGTGTCTTTTTTAAAATTATTTTGTGGTGTGCCGAGTGCCCTTGTTGCTGACACAAGCAAAGTTGCGCTTTGTTTGCAGCATGTCACCTCATACTTGTACTGTGAAGTAGAGTGTATGAAAGTGTCATATGTTAATGGCCCCTATTGCCATAGCTATCATTTCATTTAGTCAATTCCTTTTATTAAAAATGTCAGGCAGACTTGTGAGAGGCAGAGGTTCTTCACACGGAGATACTAGGAGGCAATCAGGTACTGCAGAATCAGGTTAGGCAACCCTATATAGAGGCAGATCAAGTCTGCCTTTTCTATCTTGAAGTAACAATGCTTTATAAACACAGCATGCCCAGGGCCTGCACAGTATGCTCTGGAGCTTCTGGTTTGCCCTGCAGCCAGTGTGTTGCCTGAGAGGGTTTTCAGTAAAGCAGGAGGTTTTGTTACAGGGAGGCGAATCCACCTGTCCCCGGACAGTGTGACACTGCTCACTTTCATTAAAATTAACTGGTCTTGGATTACCAATCACTACAAAACCACTGATGCTACAGATTAAACTTTATATATCATCTAGGCCAAAAATAAATAAATCCTGAAGCCATTACTAGCTCTTGCCGCCTCTCCTGGCCTATTCTGGTACCCTGTACGGGTGCCAACCAATCTTTTTTCAGCTGCACCTCAGCTGCCAAATTGCTATTGGTAGATTTAGGATTAATCCTTCACAGAACCTTGACATTTGTGGCCTTTTTTTCAGTATTCTGACACTGTAAAGGTGCCAAGCAATCTTTTTGAGGCAGTACCTTAGCTGCCAAATTTCTAATTTTTGAGTTGATTTAGGGGAGTGATGGCAAACCTTGGCACCCCAGATGTTTTGGAACTACGTTTCCCATGATGCTAAACTACACTGCAGATTGGATGAGCATCATGGGGAAATGTAGTTCTAAAACATCTGGGGTGCCAAGGTTCACCATCACTGATTTAGGATAAAGCCTGCACTGAACCTAATGCCACGTACACACAATCGGAAATTCCGCCAGCAAAAGTCTGATGAGAGCTTTTGGTCGGAAAATGCGACCGTGTGTATGCTCCATCGGACTTTTGCTGTTGGAATTCCAGCCAGTAAAAGATTGAGAGCAGGTTCTCAATTTTTCGGTCGGAAAATCAGAAATTCCGATCGTCTGTACCAATTCCAACGCGCAAAATTCCTACGCATGCTCGGAAACAATTCGACGCATGCTTGGAAGCATTGAACTTAATTTTCTCAGCTTGTCGTAGTGTTGTACGTCACTGCGTTCTTGACGGTCAAAAGTTCAGCAAACTTTTGTGTGACCGTGTGTATGCAAGCCAAGCTTGAGCGGAATTCCGTCAGAAAAACCATACAAAATGTTTCCGACGGAAAATACGCTCGTGTGTACGCAGCATTAGGTTATCAGGTTTTGATAAACGCCATGTGTTTCGAGCCTAGGTAGATTTGCTTATCCTCATATAATATGTATTGAATATTAAGGATGACATTGTTACTTATACTGTAGGCACAGTTTAAAAAAGTTAAAGAAAAAATATCTATCTGTCTAGCTATTTATGCATTGGGGATATATTTTACATTTCTTTAAAAAAAAAAAAAATGTATAATTTTTTTAGCTAGAGATCAGAAATTCTTGACAACACTGGCCTTTGATGAGAAGTGTTTGCTATTTTTTTTATCTTACTTCAGACTATAAACTTTTGAATGTATTAGTGTCTGTTATTACTTTGTAGTTAGTGACATTCATTATCTATATCTGGTAAAAGAAGAGTAAAAGCAGTACAGATCAGGCCCTTACAACTGATGTCACTTGAGCAATACGCTGGTATACACCTGGGAATGCAGGACACAGACTGTTCCAAAATTGCAGCTGGAACCCTGGATGGCAGCTGGAACACAAGACTTCATACATTTATTTGTATGCAATTGCAACATTTGAATCGGTAAAAGTCCAGAATTGTGAAATTCATTTTGGGAGGGTCTGCATGCTTTTTTGGCATTGGCTCATAAGGGAATGTTAGATGATCACATCTGCAATACATGTGAAGCATCTGGTGCATCTCCTACTGTCTTGTTACTTGTAGCTTTACTTATGCACAATCTCATTTTATTTTTTACTCTTCCTCCTTGAGTACTGACTATTTCATTTTTCATCTTTTCTACAGCATTACATTTTTTCACTTGACCGTGCTCCAGTTGGGATTTAATGATCGATTTGATCATTTTAATTACAGCTTAATATATATAATAATATATAATAGAATAATAGAATAATAATAGAATAATATAAATGATTCATGTGTATTTTTAATTTATTGCCTACATCACTATTGTATTTATTGATGAATTATAAGGTGCAGTTGATTTACTTGTATTATTATAAAAATCTCTAGGATTGATGCCTAGTATTTGAATCATATTTAAATGGGTATTAACCCCAAAACCAAAAATGTCATATATTGCAGTTTACCAATCATTAGATGTGGTGGCTGCATCAGTTTTCTTTTCTTTGGCTTTCTCCTCTCTGTTTTCACCTGCAATGAATGAGGAGTGAGAATGGGAGGCACAGCAGACAGCAGCATTGTCAGTCTGGGGGGGAAAGTGGATAGTGTTAAATATAGTATCAGATTTATAGTTCAATTGCTCTTTATTGAATTAACATGCAAGAAAAGAATACAAATACAGGGTATAAAGTGGCAGACAGCATATGTCAGTAAATAAAATAAGGAATGTATTGGAAGATTTGATTGCACTAATAAATTAAAGACAAGCAGACTATAAGACCCCTTTCACACTGAGTCCCCCTTCACACTGAGGCTTTTTTCAGGCGCTACAGCGCTAAAATTGGCGCCTGTATAGCGCCTGAAAAAAAACAACCCCATTCACTCCAATGAGAAAGCCGGAGGGCTTTCACACTGGAGCGTTGCGCTAGCAGGACGGTAAAAAAAAGTCCTGCAAGCAGCATCTTTGGAGCGGTGAAGGGGCGGTGTATTCATCGCTCCTAAACCGCTCCTACCCATTGAAATCAAGGGGGCAGCGCGGCTATACCGCCGGCCGCAACGGTGCTTTGCAGGTGGTTTTAACCCTTTTTCGGCCGCTAGCGGGGGTTAAAACCGCATCACTAGTGGCCGAATACCGCCGCATAACGATGCTGCTCCCGCCCCAGTGTGAAAGGGGCCTGAGGCAGTTTTCAGGCGTTTTAGCGCTAAAAATAGCATCAGAAAATTGCTTTAGCAGACCTCAACTCTGCACCTAACCTGTGATTGGCTCTGATAGAACAGCAGCAGACAGATGAACTCATCTTTCTGTTACTCTGTTCTCTCCTCATATTAGTAGGTTCCTTGCTAGCCCTTGAACACTGCAGCAAAAATAATATTTTTTTAAATAATAATAATAATAATAATTATAACTTTTTTCTTTTTTAGGCTTTTTTTTCTTTATTTTATCTGGTGCTGCAGCCAGTAAGTCTGTTGTTTTTCAACAGAACAAGCTCTCCTGTAAATGTAGCATGTAGCGTGCATGTAGAGTGTTGAGAAAAAACATTTACCACTGACAGGGGTGCTTGCAATGATCAGCTTCTTTTTTTTTTTTTTCATTATTTATGTAAAACATTTATCCCAAAAGAAAAAACTGTTGCTGTAATTGATTGTGTAACTGAAGTGTGAGCTGGAGTTTGTCTTCAATTTGCTAGTATTTATAATACTCTTCTCCCCCAGACTGACAGTGTTGCTGTCCAAAGGTGTCCCCTGTGCTCCTTCATTCAGAGTGGGGGCCCTTTAATACAGGAGATGTGTTACTGTTTAGATCACAAGGCGAAAACAGAGGGAAAAAGCCTTGAAAAAAAAACAAAAAACTAATGTATCCACCACCAATCTTTGGATGCGGAAGGATTTCAAAGCTGCACTATATTACATTTTTGGTTTTGGGTTTACTACAACTTTAATTGTTTATTGTAACATTTCCATAAGCATTGATCTCATCATCATAGCTGTTCTCTTTGATACTAGTACATTTTAATTGGATCTAAAGGCAGAATTTTTTTTTATCTTCATGCATTCTCTGCATTAAGGTAAAAAAAACTTGCATGCAGCTATCCCCATCCTGCCCCCCTTATACTTACCTGAGCCCAATCTCAATCCAATGATGTGCATGAGAGCAGAGGCTGTCTCTGTGCTCTTCCTCTTCATTGGCTCAGAAACAGAAGTGGAAGCCATTGGCTCCTGCTGCTGTCAATCACAACCAGTGAAGGAAGGAGAGGGGGTCAATAAACATCTGGCTTGCTATTGGGGCACTCAGCGGCAGGGGGAGGAGCCAGGAGTGCTGGCGGGTAACCCGAGAAAGGGAGGATTGGGGCTGCTCTGTTTAAAACCATTGTACAGAGCAAGTAAGTATACCATGTTTATTTTAATTTTAAAAAAATTGAACCTTTAATACCAAGTTGATTAACCAGTTGCATACCGGGCCATAGAAAAATGACGCTGGCAAAAACCTGAGTACCTGTCACCAGCTCATCAGAGTACCTGAGTACCTATCTCCAGCCCATCAGAGTACCCGAGTACCTATCTGCAGGCCATACCCGGGTACCTGTCACTAGCTCATCAGAGTACCCGAGTACCTATCTCCATCCCATCAGAGTACCCGAGTACATGTCACCTGCTCAGAGTACCCGAGTACCTGTCACCTGCTCATCAGAGTGCCTGTTAACAGCTCATCAGAGTACCCAAGTACCTGTCACCCGCTCGTCAGAGTACCTGTCACCAGCCCATCAGAGTACCCGAGTACCTGTCACCAACTCATCAGAGTACCTGAGTTCCTGTCACCAGTTCATCAGAGTACCCAAGTACCTATCTCCAGCCTATCAGAGTACCCGAGTACCTATCTTCAGCCCATCAGAGTACCTGGGTACCTGTCACTAGCTCATCAGAGTACCCGGATACCTGTCACCAGCCCATCAAAGTACCTGAGTACCTGTCACTAGCTCATCAGAGTACCGGTCACTAGCTCATCCGAGTACCCGAGTACCTATCTCCATCCCATCAGAGTACCCGAGTACCTGTCACCTGCTCATCGGAATACCCGAATACCTGTCACCTGCTCATCAGAGTACCTGTTACCAACTCATCAGAGTACCCAAGTACCTGTCACTAGCTAATCAGAGTACCTAAGTATCTGTCACCTGTTCTTTAGAGTATCTGTCACCAGCGCATCAGAGTACCTGAGTACCTGTCACCTGCTCATCAGCGTATCCTATAACCGTCTCCAGCTCATCAGAGTACCCGTGTACCTATCACCAGCTCATTAGAGTACCTGATACCTGTCTCCAGCTCATCAGAATATCTGTCAGCAGCTCATCAGAGTACCCAAGTACCTGTCACCAGCTCATCAGTGTACCTGAGTACCTATCTCCAGCCCATCAGAGTACCCGAGTACCTATCTGCAGGCCATACCCGGGTACCTGTCACTAGCTCATCAGAGTACCCGAGTACCTATCTCCATCCCATCAGAGTACCCGAGTACATGTCACTAGCTCATCAGAGTACCCGAGTACCTATCTCCATCCCATCAGAGTACCCGAGTACATGTCACCTGCTCAGAGTACCCGAGTACCTGTCACCTGCTCATCAGAGTGCCTGTTAACAGCTCATCAGAGTACCCAAGTACCTGTCACCCGCTCGTCAGAGTACCTGTCACCAGCCCATCAGAGTACCCGAGTACCTGTCACCAACTCATCAGAGTACCTGAGTTCCTGTCACCAGCTCATCAGAGTACCCAAGTACCTATCTCCAGCCTATCAGAGTACCCGAGTACCTATCTTCAGCCCATCAGAGTACCTGGGTACCTGTCACTAGCTCATCAGAGTACCCGGATACCTGTCACCAGCCCATCAAAGTACCTGAGTACCTGTCACTAGCTCATCAGAGTACCGGTCACTAGCTCATCCGAGTACCCGAGTACCTATCTCCATCCCATCAGAGTACCCGAGTACCTGTCACCTGCTCATCGGAATACCCGAATACCTGTCACCTGCTCATCAGAGTACCTGTTACCAACTCATCAGAGTACCCAAGTACCTGTCACTAGCTAATCAGAGTACCTAAGTATCTGTCACCTGCTCTTTAGAGTATCTGTCACCAGCGCATCAGAGTACCTGAGTACCTGTCACCTGCTCATCAGCGTATCCTATAACCGTCTCCAGCTCATCAGAGTACCCGTGTACCTATCACCAGCTCATTAGAGTACCTGATACCTGTCTCCAGCTCATCAGAATATCTGTCAGCAGCTCATCAGAGTACCCAAGTACCTGTCACCAGCTCATCAGAGTACCCGAGTACCTGTCACCTGCTCATCAGAGTATCTGTCATCAGCGCATCAGAGTACTCGAGTACCTGTCATCTGCTCATCAGAGTACCCTATAATCGTCTCCAGCTCATCAGAGTACCCGAGTACCTATCACCAGCTCATCAGAGTACCCAATACCTGTCTCCAGCTCATCAGAGTACCTGTCACCAGCTCAGAGTACCCAAGTACCTGTTACCAGCTCATCAGAGTACCTGAGTACCTGTCACCAGATCATCAGAGTACCCAAGTACCTGTCACCAGCTCATCAAAGTCCCCGAGTACCTGTCACCAGCTCAACAGAGTACCTGTCTCCAGGTCATCATGAAATTTTATGTGTAATTTATGCTCCTTGAACGCCTGGAAGTGCTACCTGGATGTTGGGCCTCTGTATGTGGCCAGGCTGTGTAAAAGTCTCACACTTGTGGTATCGCTATACTCATGAGGAATAGCAGAATGTATTTTGGGGTGTCATTTTTGTACATGCTATGTGTTAGAAATATCATATAAATTGACAACTTTAAAAAAATATAAGTTTTCATTTTCTTTTCTAGTTTTCCGAAAACTTGTTGAAAATGACACGTTCAAAAGACTCATGGTGACACAGAGAATATACGTTGGGGTGTTTGGTTTTTCTAAAAGAGGGTCATTTTGTGGGCATTTACATTGACCTGGTGCTCCAGGGCCTTCAAAAGGTCGTCATGAAATTATATGTGTAATTTATGCTCCTAGAATGCCTGGATGTGCTACTTGGATGTTGAGCCTCTGTATATGTCCAGGCTGTGTAAAAGTCTCACACATGTGGTATCGCTATACTCAGGAGCAGTATCAGAATGTATTTTGGGGTGTAATTGCAAGTATGCATATGCTGTGTGAGAGAAATAACTTGTTAATATGACAATTTTGTGTAAATATTCCCAAGAATTGCGGTAAAAAATTACAGCTTCAAAAAACTCACCATGCCTCTTACTAAATACCTTGGATTGTCTACTTCCCAAAAAGATGGGTATTTACACTGTCCTGTACTGTCACTGTCAGTACATCAGATGTGATCAATTTTCAATGATTGGCACAGAAGCTTGTAGACTCTATAACTTTCACACAGACTAAATAATATCCACAAATTTTTTACCAAAATATGTAGCAGTATAAATGTTGGCCCAAATTTATCAACAAAAATTACTTATTTGCAAAATCTTACAATAGAAACTACCACCAAAAGAAAGCTCTATTTGTGAAAAACATAGATTTTAATTTTATTGCACACCCTGTTCAATATTTCCATTTAGAAAGTCACTTCCTAGATCTCCTGTTAAACTCTGCCTTTAAATGGCTTTTAAAATGATGCACATCCCGTGACCGTCTTTCCAGGGGGTAAGGTATATGGCTGTCTTCCCCATTGGTGGCGAGTTGGTTAGAATGACATTCCATGACCAATACACATTTTACAGCAGCTGTTCTCTTCTTGGCACAGCAGCAGGGACTAGGCCAAAGTAACACTATATTTGTGGGTCAGGAAGTAAAATCATGTAAATCCACTGCCCATATAATATAAGGAATGTCTGAAATTTTATTTATGAGGGTCATTCTCTCTTAACACCCAACCACCTCATCCTCATTAATTGGTTTGGTAGGTATTTTATAGTTTCACTGGTAATGCTTGCAAGGAGAGATTTAAATATTACATATAAAAATGTATATTATTACATGATACATTTCTTTAGGTCACATTCTTTTTTTCCCACTGAGGCACAGTGATAGTAATGGGGGAGGGTGTATCAGAGCTTCGAAGTCTGAGCAAAGTCAAGGCTTATGCTTTCATAGTAAGACTGGATTATTAGGCAGCGCTATTTCTTAGATACGTTGAATTTTATGATTCCTGGCCTCTTTTTAAAGTAGCTTGGATTTTATGTTATTGATTTGTCTTCAGTATATTTTGAGTCACTGGCCTTGAAAACGTATGTAGATCAAGAAAATCAGGGAAAAGTCAGAAGTCCTTATCTGCATGATTGTTCTGGGTTACTAACCCAAAGGCGGAGGGAAAGTATGAAAGCAAGGCAACTAGCATCCTTGTAAGGAAAGATCAGCAATGGCCACCATGTTGTTGTCATGACATGAGCGGTTTACTCTAGTTCTGCACCCTTTACCTAAGCTCAAACCCCCATATACTGTATATATTGGCGTATAACAGTCACTTTTTCACCCTGAAAATCGTGTGCAAATAGTGTGTGCTATACGCCGATACTGCAATTTGGGCTGCCTAGAAGGAAACGGGGGGGGGGGGGGGCAGGACGAGCGCCATCAGGTTACATACAGCGAGAATCTGCTGTTTACTCAGCGGCCTCTGCAATAGGAAGTCCCATCTGCTGGACTGGCATTGGACCAGTGTTCTATCATAGAAGCCGGTCCAGGAGGCGAGACTTTGTATTAAGAAGTAAACAGGAGATTCTCGCTGTATGTAATCTGCCAGCGCTCATCCCGCCTCCCCCCCCCTTTCCTGTCCCCTCTGAGGCAGCAGTAATCTGAGGTGAGGCTGCAGATGGGTATTGATCAGGCTGCATTCATGGCAATGGTGAGGCTGCATATGGGCATTGATCAGGCTGCATTCATGGCAATGGTGAGGCTGCATATGGGCATTGATCAGGCTGCAGATGGGCATTGATCAAGCTGCATTGATGGGCAATTGTGAGGCTGTAGATGGACATTGATCAGGCTGCAGATGGGCATTGATCAAGCTGCATTGATGGGCAATTGTGAGGCTGCAGATGGGCATTGATCAAGCTGCATTGATGGGCAATTGTGAGGCTGCAGATGGCATTGATGGCATTGATCAGGCTGCAGATGGGCAATGGTGAGGCTGCATTGATGGGCACTGACCCTTATTTTGCTTCAAAGTTCTTTCCTGAAACTTCCCTCCTAAAATGAAGGTGCATGTTATATGCCTGTGTGTGTTATATGACGATAAATACGGTAATTAAAGCTGAACTTCAGGCACCATGATTTAAAGACTAAAAATTAAGTTACTTTGTAACTTTCCCTTTTCTCTGGTTTCACAGAAAACTGTGAAAAAGTCAGGGTTAGAACAGCTTCTCCTGTACTTCTGGCCCTAGCCAACACCAGTACTGCAGCTTGCAATGGAATCTACACCGTTGACAAGTTTTTACCCCCTACCCTCTCCTGCCTAATGCATGGCTCTTTTTGAAGACTGAGCTTAGAGAGAATAGGAAATCCTGGGAATATCAGTCCCAGCAGTACATACTTTATGTAGGGGTGATGCTGCTGTGTGGTATGTCCCCTTGCAAAGATCAGAGGCAGAATACCATAAAAGCAGTCAGAAATCATCACTTGACCACTACCTGATATTTCAACAAAGGTTGGAAAGACAAAAATACTCAATCTACATACACTACAAAGCCCTGCTTTGGTTAGTGCAACCGAAGTTCAGCTTTAAAATTCTCCTTTTTGTACAGATGTTGGAAGGTTAAAGTGGAACTTTAGTCAGAAAATGAAGTCCTGCTAGATGACTTCAGGTTGGCCCCATTTGCAGGTATAGCTATGTAAAACATAAACAAAACGTGTCTATACTGTTTAAAATCCAGTAATACACTGTTTCACCCTGCTCTGCACATGCTCAGTTGCTCTCCATTTTTAGTCATTTTTAGGCACTACCGATTTTGTAGAGGCCGATCTGACAGCCTTTAATTAAACTCTCCTATCCTTTGCAGCCAAGGGAGCTGATTCTGTTTGATCTGCAGCTGCCATTGTGCTGCACATGTGATCAGTTATGACACCAGACATTTGAGGATACAAGCATATGTGGCAGTAAGCAATCCTGGTATTACAGGAATGTGTTTTTTTAAACTGTTAAATCGATGGGTTTAGTTCCGCTTTATGATTTACTGCTGTTCAGGGGCTCCGGGCTCTAGCAAAATTGCAGCCTCTGGCAAGAAGAAACAGGAGCAATGCAGGAGTAAATTTACAGCACACACTAATTTTGGTACATCATAATTAATGTGGAATGTATGTTCCTTGCTAAAGAACATAATTTTTTATCAAGTTGTAAAGGGTAAAGTTCCACTTTAAATGGAGGAATAGTTTGTTGAGATATTTGATATTTGTTTAAGTTTGTACCATTTTTGTCAGGAAATAATTTAAAGCGTAACTCCACTTTGGCAAGGATAAAAAATAGCAAATAAGGAAAAAAAATATAGCGCTATTGCAATACAAGTTATATTGTAATTGCATGTTATTAACCACTTCCAGGCCAAGGATGTCATATGACCTGATTGAATTTCATTGGGGATATCTGAATGATGCCTGCAGCTGCAGGCATTATTCAGATATCATTTATTCTGCCGGCGATTCTGTGCACCGCAAGAACGATCATAGCGGTTCAGCCACTTAATCGTTCTTACAGGCGACACCCCATCCCGCCGCCCTCCAATGCTTCTCCGGGCTCTCCGTGCCATCGCAGACCCAGAGAAAGAATCCGTTGCTGCCGGATCTATGACCGTGGGAGGCCTGGGCGGCGACGTTATGACGTCACGTCTGGGCCACGGATGTCAACAAAGCGGCGATCTCGGCTGGAAAGCATCAGATCTGTAATTTTTTTTTATCTGATGCTTTTCAGCCTGGAGGAGAGATGTGGGGTCTTAAAGACTCCATATCTCTCCATAAAGAGGACCTTTTACACACCATTCCTATTACAGGATCTTTACATTTCTTGTAATAGGAAAAAAAGAGAGCAAACATTTTTTTTTTAAAGGAAAGTGTAAAAATAAAAAACATACATTAAAATTATTATATTTTTTTTTAAATCACCCCTGTCCCCATGTGCTTGCACACAGAAGCGAACGCACACGTAAATCCCGCCCACATATGTAAACGTTGTTCAAACCACACATGTGAGGTATCACTGTGTGCATTAGCGCGAGAGCAACAATTCTAGCACTAGATCTCCTCTGTAACTCTAAGCATGTAGCCTGTCAAAATTCTTAAAGAGTTGCCTTTGGAGATTTATAAGTACCGAAATTTGGTGGCATTCCACGAGTGTGCGCAATTTTAAAGTGTGAAATGTTGGGTATCTATTTACTCGGCGTAACATCATCTTTCACATTATACAAAAAAATTGGGGTAACTTTACTGTTTTTTTTATTTTTTAATTCATTTGAAAAATTGTTGTGCAAATTGTGTGACATAAAAAGGGCTAAAAAAACGTAAATAATATTTGGGGGTTCTGACTTCTGAGTAATTTTCCAGCAAAAAAATATCATTTTTTACATGTAGGAGAGGAGTGCCAGAATAGGCCCGGTATGGAAGTGGTTAAAAAGTACCTTTCCTTTTCAATCTGCAGTCACTGTAATTTTCTGTAAATGCAATGCAATATGGCTACATGGAGTTGTCCTGTACACAGAATGTGTACTGACCACTCCCCAGAAACATCATCTCCTGCTTGTGTAATTGGCTCACCAATTTTCCCAGAAATCCGCCTAAGATACAAGTGAGATTTAAGGCATCCTTTGCAACAAAAATTTCATTTTTGGTGAGATATTTTCAATAGAAACACGTCTAAAGGGATGCAGGCCCAGCAGCTTTCCTCATTAGTGCTCTTTAGCTGCCACAGCTGACTGATAATTATGAAACCACTCCCATTAGACCCACTAACCACAGATGCACAGACAAACACACAGGGATTTCTTCAGAATAACAAAAGGTAGGAATCTGCAAAGGGGTTGTTATAATCCTTGCAATGTACATAGATCACCCAGGGGGGAATGTTTTTTTCTCAACAAAAGTGGAGTTACGCTTTAAGTGATTGAAAATTTAGATGATAATTTGTAATCTTTGATTTTAGTGACACTATTCAGCAGTACACGTATATATTTTACTACTTTAGCTACTCTTTCAGCATAGGGCATTGCATTTCATGGTACCTCCTGTAAAGGTTAGCGTATATTTGAATTTATACATACTTTTTTATATTTACAGAATAGTTCGTTTTTTTTTTCCTTTTGGGTCCCTTTAAATCTATTGAACCCCCCGTCTATTGTTTATAGAGACAAATTCTTGATAAGGGGTCCTTAACAAAGGTGCTAGCACACTGAAGACGCTCAGCTCCAGCCAAGGTTCAGCAAACTGCTCACTCTCACCCAAAGCAATGTCCCCAACATGTTACACCCACTGCAGGGCTTAATCATGGGGAGGAGACCACTGTACTCCACCATACAAATAACAGGCTGCAAACCAAAGACATTCAACTCCAGACAAAGGTTATAGCAATGACAGCACACTGCTTATTTCCACCCAAAGCCATGCCCCCAACATGTTTCACCCATAGCAGGGCTATAATCATGGGGAACCCTCATCCCTATGATTAAGTCCTGCTGTGGGTGAAACATGAATCCCAGGACAAAGTCGTGATGACAAAACATGCGGGGACATGGCTGTACGACAACCGTAAGTGACGTGCTTGGAATACCGGAACTGACGTTCCAGTGAGGTCCACAGTACAGTGAAATGTTACCTGTTGATATTTGACCCATCGCTGTCAGTTTGTTGTAAGTTCTTATCCCATGCATGTTTTTAAATTGTCTTATGTAAGTGCAATGATTGAGGCTTTTAATACGTTTTGTATGGCTTTTTGAGACATACTTCACTAGTGGAGTTTTCCTTCTTTCTCCCCATATATGTGCCTTGCTAAAGAACATTATTTTTAATCAAGTTGTGATGGGTAAAGTTCTGCTTTAAGTGGAGGAATAGTTTGGGGTGACTAATCTCCATATTTTGAGATATTTGATATTTGTTTAAATTTGTATCATTTTTGGCAGGGAATAATTGTAAACCTTGATTTTAGTGACAGTATTCAGCAGTGCACGTATATTTTACTACTTTAGCTTCTCTTTCAACATAGGGCATTGCATTTCATGGTACCTTCTGTAAAGGTTAGCGTATATTTGTATTTATACATACTTTCAAATTCTCAAATGACCCTAACATGTTTCACACATAGCAGGGCTATAATCATGGGGAACCCCCATCCCCATGATTAAGTCTTGCTGTGGGTGAAACATGTTGTGGGGTCTTGTTTTAAGTGGGAGAGAGTGGTGTGCTGCCATTGCAATAAACATTGGCTGGAGTTGAACATCTTCATTGTGCAGCCCATTATTTAGATGGTGGGGTACAGTGGACTCCAGGACGTTGCACCCAGCAGTGTGAAGGAGGATACGGGCTGGCCTGTGAACAGTGAAAAGGGTTGGGTTCATCTAACTGCGAGCACGCTATACTGTACCTGTTACTATAATTTTAGTTGCAGGACTATATTCAGCATTCTTCTTTAGTTAGAGTATTATGAAAAAATATATATATAATATATGTTTATATTTATTTTTTACATTTATTTTGTGTTATATTTATTTATGTTGTGATGTGGTGTTTTCCATGTACAGAGCTAAATTTTCAACTAGGGAAAAATGTTTCAGTTTAGGAATGTACGGTATATAGTTTCCTCTTTTATAGAAAGGCCGAACTTGCCTCAGTTGTTTCCTTTTAACGTCGAGCAGCTGGCTAGGTGAGAGGATGTTACTATGGTAACCGCACATAATATGTGCCAGCAGCAGCAAAGCCATCACGGAGTATAGAGGTGTGAGCTAGTTTACGAGGCTCTTGATTGGCTCTTTCATAAATTTAACAACCCCATCCCCGCTACATCCAAGAATTGCTGACCTCCCCTTGCCTTCATTTTTAGATGCATTTGTAGGTTCTAAATACTTTTGTTGTTAAACTCTTACTTTCTGGTTATTTCATTCTTTGTAAGGTCATCTAGTCATAAGTATGTTCCCAAATTGTTCTATAAGGCTTGGCCATATGTACATTTTACACAGTAAAATGTTGAAGTGAAATTATGAATATTAAAGTGGAATTGTGGACAAAATTAAAATTTTCTTCCCTAACGCAGTTTGTCACTATCATTAACAGACATTCTTTGTTTTCCCAACCGCCCCCTCCCCCAGTTTTTTACCTGTTGATCCTTCTGTTATTTTTAACTTAATTTAATAGACCAAGCTGTGAAGCAAAAGTGGAAGTTAGGGATTGACACAAACCATTTAACACCGACAAGGGTGCTTACAGTGATCAGCTTTTATCCATTTTGTTAATTCTTTATCCCTAAGGGCTCTTTTCGTGTACAAACGCCGCTTGCTCAGCAGGGATCGCTCCTTTCCGATCCCCGCTGAGCCGGCGGATGACAGGTCCGTCTCCGCTCACTGTGCAGAAACGGACCTGTCAGAGCCCCGCTCTCCTCTATGGGGGGATCGGATGAAAACGGACCACCTGTCCATTTTCATCCAATCCGCCAGATGGATGGAAAATAGGGTTTCCATTCGTTTGCATTTAGCGGATCAGATGTCAGTGGACATGTCACCGCTGACATCCGTCGCTCCATAGACCTGCATGGAGCGTCCGTTCAGGTCCAGCCTAAAAAACTGACAGGTCTGCCCGTGTGAAAGAGCCCTAAAGGAAAATATTCTGTTAGCTGTAACTGCTGAAAAAGTGTTAGATGGAATTCAGCTTAAATTTGTTAGTCACTTATGTAAAGATTATTTAACTCTACACGTCCATCTATCACTACCCACTCTAGACAGTGCTGCTGTCCAAGGGTGTCTTATTTGCTCCTCCATAATAAGAGGAGCCAACCTAAGACAGGAAGTGTGTTACTGACCGAATCTCCAGGGGAAAATAAACAAATAAACCCTAAAAACAGAAAAATAATGCAGTCACTACATCGAAGGATTGGTAATACATTTGTATTTAGGTTTAGTACACATTAAAGCTTAACTCCAGGCAGACATAAAACACTATATGAAATACTATTTCATAAAGTTATGTGTTTATTAAATGACAAAAAGCAGTAGAAGAGACTTGTCTTTGACCCAGGCAAAAAGTTTGTGGTTTAACTGATACCTTTTATTGGCTAGCAAGTTAACAAAGATACAAGCTGTAATAGAATGCAAGCAAATATTGCCACTTTATTCAGATCCAGCAGTAGGGCGGTGCCACCTGGGCCAAACCGTCTCTCGAATTGGCAGGCTTCTGTGTTTCGGGGGGACACACCCCCTTCTTCAAAGCTAAACTTTAGCTTGCATTTCAATTACATCTGTGAGTATGTTGTTTGCCATTTGGTTTTGATAAAAGTGTTCAGTAATGCACTAGGCGTTGTGCCCTCCTGTTTATTTTTACAATATATAATTTACAATTGGAAGGGACATAAGGAAGGTCCCAAAATCTTTTGTCTTTATTAACTTAAGTTTGCCAGTAAATGATATCACCAAACCTACAAACTTTCTGCTTAAAAAAATGTATTTATTAAAGTAAGCAGTGGGGATCTCATCAGTGCAGTGATTCGATCTAATCAACAGGCTAGGAGGGTGTGACAGTGGCCAAGATGTATTGTGCATGGTCACCAACCCAACAATCTTTTAGGTTTAGGGGAGAAAAAACGTTTTTTTGCTTTGAATGTGACTTGGTAGTTGAATTGAACGGTCTGGATAAAGATAACACTTTTGGTAAATTAGCGCCAAAATATATTTCTAAGGAGGACATGTTTTAGCGTGATTCTGTTATGAATAAAAAATGTAAGTAAGCTTTTATAGTTAAGGATATATACTGTATATATATATGTTATATACTGTATATACATGTACAGAGAAGTCATTAAAATGTATGTATCCCCCCAAACAATACATGATGTAAAAAAAATGTATGTACATTTACTAAAGCTGGAAAGTGCAAAATCAGGCTCACTTCTGCATAGAAACCAATAAGCTTTTAACCTCGGCTTGTTCAATTAAGCTTTGGTAATAAAACCTGAAAGCTCATTGGTTTCTATGCAGAAGTAAGCCTGATTTTGCACTTTCCAGCTTTAGTAAATAAACCCCATTGCGTACTTAAAAGGGGGGTATGCCTGTATAGCTAAAATATTTTGTTTCCATTTTGGATAGAGTAGCAAGGGGTTGAAATCCATATCTCTTTGTTATACTACACAAAGTGAGTGGAAAGAGGCCCAAGTTTAGTAGCACGTAGGAGAAGGCTGGCTTGCTCCTAATTGTCATAACCTTTGTTAAAGGGCTTGTTTACACTGTCCGCATGCTAAATGCTCCATTTTAGCGTGCAGGCAGTTGTCCATTTGTGGCTGTAGTGAGCCATGGTGAGAAGGCGGTGTATTGTGCTGAAACACGCATCGCATTGTTTACTGTTTTCTTTTTCGCTATCTTTATTTGACATGCACTGATTTACACTTCATTCATGTCTCTGTGCTGCTGTGCGGTGACATGCCTTGCGTCCCGGTGCGCTGCCGTAAAATGTTACATGTCTGCATTTTACAGCAACTCAATTGCACTGCAGCCAGGTGTCTTGCAATGTGAACGGGGCACATACAAAACAATTGTTTTCTATGTGCCCTAGCAGTGACTGGCGTTTTCCACTGAACTAGGTGTAAAAGAGCCCTAAAAAAAAAATGAATTAATGGTGTACAATTATATTAAACAGCTTTTAGTTTAAAGTTCCTCGGAACATTGAGTAGCAGCAAAATAAACCCGTGAAGAATATGATGGAATCTTTACAATAATGCAGTGAAGAAGGAAGAACAGGGATTCCGGCCAGCAAGATATTGCATGTTACTATGGTTTGATGTTACTCATAATAAAGTAAACACAGCCGTACAAAACTCTAACTTGTGCCACTAAATGACCTCGCCTGCTACTGCATTATGGATAGAAACTTATGGCAGATGTTTGCTTGTGGTGAAAGTAGCCAACAAATACTGCCATCACTTTTTTCTTCAAGCTACTCATTATTTAGGCTCTCGTTGACTTAAAGAGAAAATATAGTACACGTTTGATTTCCTGAAATGTTCTATACCTAGTGTGTTATATTTTTAGGTTTGCTTTTCATGTGAAGATTTGTTAGAGAAAAAAAATTAAAGGACATGAAACCTATATTTTTTTTTTTTTTTCAGATCATGTGTTTAAGGCAGCTCATTCATTTTGAATGGTGTGCCAACACATAAGAACAGATTAAAAACTATTAACAAAAAACATATTTTTTTTACCACTGCAGCACACCATATTGCACTGAAGTTCAATACTGTGCATTCTGGTGTGCAGCAATGCATTTGTGTCAAGGCTGAATTGTCTCAATATTTCCTTAGTTGCAATTCCAAATGAATGGGGCCACCACACACTCAAGCAATGTGAAGCATGTTAACAGGTCTTAGAGTAAGTTGCGCATTACTGCAGTGCACCATATCGCAATTTTTTTTTTTTTTTGTTAGCCCTTTGAGGCATAGCTTAAATTTACAAATTAGTTTCTTCTTGCATCCAATTTCTTACTAATTCAAAAAAACAAAAAAAATAAGATTTTAAATCAATCAAGATACGCTAACATTTTTTAAAATGAAGACAGGGACAGTTGCAGTTGCTTCCTAGAATGTGTGATTTGGTTTTCTTGAGCTGGGAGTTCTCCCTTATAGACTATGAATTTATTTTGGTGGTGCCAGTCAGAAGCCAATCAGGGGACCTGCATGAATATGTGCTGAGAGGAAATGTGCTAATAGGAAAAAAAGAGTAGAATTAGCAAAGGGGTCCAGTCATTGCCTGGGGGCAGGAAGGTAACCTATATATATATTGCTTAAGTGCAGCAGAGAATAGTTGGGTCTTCAAGCTGGATGTGTAGCCTGGCACAACTGGGCAAATCCTAGGACTGTGTGGACATAAATTTAAACCCATTGACAGATAGCTTGTATGTATGTATGTATTTCAACATTGTAGTTTCCCGGAGTTCAGCTTTCAACATACTATGTGCTGGATCCCATATACTGTACTGAACATACTAGCGATCTCAATACATACAGAGTATTGATTGATGATAGCCAATCGGGTTGAGGCACAACTAAGGCTGATGAACTTTAGATGACTGGACCAATATCTACTCCAAGACCACTAGTGCTCTGCATATTGAAGAGCTATCATGCCACCCATAATATTTTGTTCTACTGAGTTAAATTTTACATTAAACTAATATTCTTAGATCTGCTACAAGATAGCACAAATAAACATTTGTTTAACAAATTCTACAAAAGTGTTCAAACCTATGTTGCCTAAAGATGTCCATGAACATAATTTTAATGCCTCCTCATCCAGCCATTTTTGGTCAGGTGAAATAATGGTCTCATAGCTGTGCATGAGGCAAGGGCCCAGTTGCCAGCCACCCTCTAGGGAAGGATCCATTGCATGGGTAAACCCCATTAAACCCCATTCTGATGGCTGTGCTACCTTTATCCTGGCTACACCTACCGCCACCTCTGTTCAGAACCATATACACATTACTTTTTGCTCAAACCTAACATTCCTATTGTTATTGAAACCTACAGATGAAGTGTCTCAAGATATTTGACCTACCTCTCAGTTCTACAAATAATAGCATAAGTAATTGTTTTTATTAAACTTCCTCTTAATGGGGAGCTTTGCCAAAAAGGAACAGTACAAATGTACATATGATTTGATATTTGTTTTCCTCCAAAAAAACAAGTTATAAAAAACTTTCTAATGGTTTATGCTACCAAGTTCTGGAATAACGAGGGCAGCAGTATCAGTTCTTTCAGTTGCTGTATCACAAGTTAATTTCATATCAGAGCAGCACACTCACTTTTCTGACACAATAGCTGAATATGTTTTCGTACCTGGGCTCACACTTTCACAGTGCTTACATACCAAGTGTCGGATAACAACCAAGGACGTAGGGAATATGACTCCTTAGGAGAAAATGTGCATATGCTATACCTTTTGACAAAATAATAATTTTATGTGAAATCAGAGGGGTTTATTTACTAAGGGCTAATGCATTTTGCAAAGGAATGTCCACCAGAGCTTAGTGAATGTGATGAAATTTGACTATGCAAAAAATATCCAATCACTTGCATGGAAAAAAAATATATATATTTCTCTTGATAGAGATACAGTTATTTCACTTTGCAAAGTGAAATAGCACCACATTCACTAAACTTTTGGGAACTTTCCCAAAGTTAACGTCCAAAGTATATCAACCCATATATGTTGTAGCTTTATCTTCTATACTGTATGTGAGTTATACCAGGGTAAACAATGGACAAATTAGACTAAACTTTTTTAGTCTATTCAAATATTTAATGTGGAATTCCAGCCTCACACCAACTAGTCTTAAAAATGTTTTCATCCTACTCCTACTACCTATGCTGCCTAACGTGTGTAAAAGAAAATCTGTGTACTTACCTATTTTTTGTCCACTCTGGCTTGGTCACATGACCCCACAACTCCAGTTCCCCTGTGCCAGTCAGCAGTGGCTGCAGGGGAGAGGAGGGAATGCCAACAATGGCTGGGACATGGGAGATGGCTGAAAACATGGAATGGCTGGAAATTGTAAAGTGCTTTCTCCTCTCTCCTGCAGCCACCACTGACTGATACAACGGGTTTGGTTTACTAAAGGCAAATAGACTGTGCACTTTGCAGTTGCCCTCTGCAAGTGTAGTTGCTCCAAAGCTTAGTAAATGAGTTAAATTTCACTTTGTAAAGAGTACCCAATCACGTGCAAGGAAAATGAAAAAAAACAAAACAACATTTTTGCTTGCACATGATTGGATGATGGAAGTCAGCAGAGCTTTTGCTCATTTACTAAGCTTTGCAGCAACTGCGCTTGCAGAGTGCAATTGCACAGTTTATATGTACAGTAAATCAACCCCAATGGGTCACATTTTAAATGCTTTTAGTAAATCAACCCCAATGGATCACATAACCAGAATGGAGCCGGCCAAAAATATTAAGTATACAAATCTATTTTATACAGATTAGGAACTATAGGTAGGAGGAGGAGGAGGGAGGGAACATTTTTAGGAATACTTAGTGTTAGGCTAGAATTCTACTTTAAATACTTGCAGAGGCTAAAGAAGAAGTTTAGAAGTCAACTATATCTGTGGTGCATTGGTATATGTAGTAAGAAACCATGGTCAAAGAAGAGATGGGAATTGGTTCTGCAATGATACTTCCATTGTAAGATTTTATCAGGGGGTTAAATTGAATAATAGATTAGTTGTCTGTTCTGAAGAAGGTACCATTATATGTCCATAGTAAGATGCATTTTGTCAGAGGGTTAAATTGATTGAGTTCTTTGTTGGTTTTGCATGGCAATAGCAGTGCTGGTACTTATGATAAATATTAATTAAAATTTCATGTGAAAACACAATTTTAAAACTTGGTGACACAGAGTCTACATCAGAAGCCTGCTGTGAATGCATTATATAGTAAGAGCATTGGCTTGCTGTTCTACTGAGTTTCTAAGTAACCTAGAAGTGAAGAACTCAGAAGGAGTTAAACCTTGAAACTTCTTTTTTTTTCAGTGAAAAGTCTGCCAGGAATATCACATCCAGACATAATGATAAAACAGCACTGACAAGGGTGGGTGTGGGGGGGGGGGGGGACAAAGCTCTTAGCCAGCTGAGGACGTCTGGAAGAAGTGAGGGGCCCTAAGGCATAGCCAGGGGCTCTGAATTAAGCCAAACGTTTGAACAGGAAATGCCAAACCTGGATATCATTATTTCTAAAAAAAAAAAAATTCAAAAGCCGTGTCTTTTTACTCATTAAAATGTATACACAAATGTTTCCATGGCAATGATTGTTTATAGATGATGATGATTAATGGGACTTATGTTGCCAATGAAAGGGTAGGCGTAGCTTTAGAAATCCTTTAACCTTTAACATGCTTTATGACCATCAGACCTGGAAAATGTCACAGGTTACCTTTATATAGGGAAATGTTCTGAAATGTACAGTACAGAATGCTGAATTTTCCCTCCGGGGGTAAACCGGATTTATGGCACAGTTCATTAAACAAAAAGTAATCACAGTCCATTGATTGTAATATCTAAAATATGTGTTTTATGGTGAGTGTGATTGGGACCTGGTAAAAATATGAGGACACCAAAAGAGCATTACTGTAACAGCAATACTGGAGATGGTGTTGTCCATACCAGTATAGGACTGTTGGCAGATAATGTAATAGAAAAAAAATTTGTTACTGCTTAAAGCGGTTCTGCGCTGTCTGTAGTGTTTCTTTTTTTTTTGTGCAATGCAAAGGATTAGGAGATGTAATTTAGGTACTCACGTGTTCCATTTTTCTAACTCACTGCTGCCAGTTTTCGTCATATAAATGAATTTATAAAAATCTTTCCTGCTGGGTGCCATCTTGCCTGTGGGCATGTGAAACCACACAGGCACTTCAGATGGCCCAGCATGCACCGCTGTTACTGCGCCGATCTCATGCGTGCGCAGTAACGGCAAAGTGTAGCTCACGTTCGCGTTGTGGCCGAAATTACCGATTTCGGCGGATGTCCGCACTGACTCCTGGGATAAATGACACAAGATCCCAGGAGACAGTGCGGCGTGACGAGGATCGACGCAGAGACCCCGCCCACCGCCGAAGAGACAGAGGAAAGAACGTCAGCAATTACAAGGTAAGTGAAAAAAAAAAAAAAATTAGTACTCTTTGCCTGATTTGGAAGGCAAATAGATTTACTAAATGAAGTGTGGTTTGACATTTCTAAATTTGCTTTATGTTTTACTTCTACTCTGGTGCTAAGACTTTTTTTTACTGTTAGGGTAGGATTTTTTGCTGGAGCTGGAAAGCAAGGCATCATAGCTCCTGGCATCTAACCGACTTTGCAGCTTAAAGTGTACAGGCATACCCCACTTTTAAGTACACAATGAGGTTTATTTACTAAAGCTGGAAAGTGCAAAATCAGGCTCACTTCTGCATAGAAACCAATGAGCTTCCAGGCTTTATTACCAAAGCTTAATTGAACAAACTGGGGTTAGAAGCTCATTGGTTTCTATGCAGAAGTGAGCCTGATTTTGCACTTTCTAGCTTTATTAAATAAACCCCATTGTATATTTAAAAGTGGGGTATGCCTGTATTTCCAATTTTGCGGTCAAATTGGGATAACACTTTCTTTATATTTTTTACATGTCCCCATTCACATGGCATAACAAAAAAAATTGTTAAAAATTGCAGTTTACCTTTTTTAGATGCTTTATTCTGGACCCTTCAGCAAGGACAATTTCTACGTAGTTCTCTTTGTTTGTGAGAGGGCTGGACAGCTGTGTTTTCCATAATTAACCCTCTCTGTACTGTACAGGCAGATTGTCAATTGTAACTGGATTTGAACACTGTCTGTCCTCACAAAGGGCATGCAGGAAAGGGGGACAATGCTGCAATGGAACGGAGTTCACAATTGCGGCAGAAGTGGATCGCTTTTCATAGGTAGGTTGACAGGTGACTGGGAGGCGATATATTGGCTCCCCACTGCCTGTTTTAATTTTGAAAAGACTACACCACTGCCCTGGAACCATGTGCATTACACTTGAATAGGTAGTGTTTGGCAGCTGCCCTGCCTGCCAAATGCGACATGAAGTATCATTTTGACTGCAGCCATGAAACAATGCATTATGGATGCAGCATGTGTATAACCCTGTCTGGCCAGAGTTGCAGCTTAGAAGTGGTGTCCAAGGAGCGATAAAACCATGGCTATACCTTCTATTTTTACTGCTCTCCGAGCCACCTGTGAGAATTAACCTCTAAAAGTCTGTTACAATCGGGAAGTTTTTTTCAGGGATGGCCCCGTCGCCCTTTCGGCAGATCAGCACTGGCTGTCAGCACTGATCATGTCTGTTCGACAGAAGCTGGCCATTAGACCGGCTTCTGTCAGACAGGCTGCTGTACACAATGCATTAAGCTAAAAAACTAGACATATGCACTGACAAAAAATGTGTTAATTTTCGTTTTATTTGTTTTTTTGCTTTTTTTGGAAAATCGAAAATTCTGAAATCCAAAAATTCAGATATGGTTCAGGTGGAGAGAAGGATGGCCAGAGGAGATTCACATGCTCACACGATGAAACCAAAAATTGAAAAAAGGTTCCACATAGTGTTATAACTTTTAAAGGACATGAAAAGGCGCAGTGGTGATGGCAGAACTCGACCCATGCATTTCGTTCGATTAGACGTCATCTGGGGTGTGAATAACTGCCGTAACCTCTGCGCTTAAATAGGTAGCGTGGCCCCAAACTGAATCACATGCTAACCGGAAGTTCCGGTATGAATATGCATCACTTTAGGTCCGGGTAAGAACTAAAATTCATGTGGCCCTAAAAAAGTGAATCAAAAAGTCGAAATTATAAAGACAAGCCTCCAGGTTGCAAATAGGCCAATGATTCCTAGTATATAAAAAGACCTAATACATGGTGAAGAGGCGAGTGCGATCCATGCCTTGATGTAGGTATTGCAATCTCCAGCATCAGATCGTGGGAACACGTGCGTAACCCAAGCCTCACTCTGAAACAAGGCCGTGCGCCGTCACTTTCGGTCTATACCCGGAAGTGGATGCGTGTCAAGCCTCGCTATGGATAGCGGGAAAACAAGCTCCAAAACATGTGAGCGGTAGTCACGCGGTGAGCATGATGACACCATACGCGTCATGCGCACACGACGGCATCATGGTGACACTTTCCCAGCCAACAATACCGGAAGTTTGTTAAAATGATCGGTATGGAATGTGAATCCAACCAATCTCTATTAAATAAACTGGATCAAGTTGGAGCCACGCTGGCCATAATGTGAACAACATGATAATTATTTAACAAATTAAAATGGCATACTAAAATGACAAAGATATAAAATGTTTGCATCAAAATGGCCATTTAGAAATTAGGCTTATATTATTCTAGTCAAATAAGCCATAACAAGGGTCTCAAAAAAGGTTCATACACATGTCTCCAACCCGTGCTAATAATATCCAAATGTTATAATATGCATTAATGTCCCACTCCACTTTCATTCCGAGTGGGGAGTGGGACTGTAACTCATAAATCCAAAACGTTTCAAGTCTAGATACACCCCTAGTGGTAGCCCCCCCCCCCCCTCCAGGGGGGAATGAATCTATCGATAACCAGAAATTCAGTGCCACTAGGATCTCGATTGTGAAATTGACGATAATCGGGGAACAGTGTGTTTGATACTCCCATTCTTTATCTTTGCAATATGCTCAGCAACCCTAATGGCAAACAACCGTATGGTACGACCAACGTACTGTTTCCCACAAGGGCAGGTCAACAAATACACGACATTGGTGGTAGCACATGTACAAAATAGTTTAATGGAGTATGTGCGTTTGGTGATAGTAGATGGAAACTGTTTGATCGTACGTCCTCCACAGGTGTTATACTGGCACACTGTACATTTTTTACATGGATAATAACCAATTATGTAATGGAAAAAAGATGTTCGAATGTGTGGGTTAATAACATTGGGAGCAATCTTACTGCTCAGAGAAGGAGCTCCTCTATAAATAACTTTTGCTCTTTCTGGAAGTAGTGTACCCAGAATACGATTGTTTCTTGGCACACTCCAATGACGTTCAACAATAGATTTAATCTGTTTGTGTTGTACAGAAAAAGATGTCAGCAATGACCATTTGAATGATTCATCGAGATCTTGCCAGGGCTTGTCATCAAGCAAAGATGCACGCTCTATTTGTGAGACACAATGAAGGTCTAAATCTACTTCTCCCTGATTATAGCCCTTATCAAGGAACATCTGTCTCAAAACATTAGCTTGGTTTTTTAACGTATCCATATCAGAACAGTTCCTGCGTAAATGCAGAAACTGACTCTTAGGGACTGAACATAACCAGGATTTATGATGGCATCAGTTGGAATAAATCCGTTACGGCCCTTAGGTTTAAAGTAAGTACTAAACCTAAATTGGCATGCACATAATTCCATTTCAAGGTCCAAAAAAATAATTTTGGTCTGACTAAATTCATAAGATAGAACAATGCCTCTGTCATTCATATTAAGAGACGAGAAAATTTGGGACAAAGATTCAGGGGTACCATCCCATAGGAGGAGGATGTCGTCAATATACCTAGCCCACAGAATGAGCTGGGGTCTGCAACCGCATAGATGACATCCTCCTCCCATTTAGCCATAAACAGGTTGGCGAGACTGGGGGCAAATTTTGCCCCCATAGCAACGGCCTTCTGTTGCAAATAAAACTGATTATCGAACCAAAAATAATTGTGCTGAGTAGCAAATTCAAGTAGTTTGATTATATAATCAGCCTGGGAGATGGTAAGGGTACGGTCTCTCCTAAGGAAACAACGCACTGCTTCCACTCCTCTGTGATTGGGGATGCAAGTGTACAAAGAGGCAACGTCTGCTGTGGCCATAATGTGGTCCCTTCCCACATTCACTACCTCCAACAGTTTTAAAAACGCTTTGGTTTTAATGACCATAGGCTGAAGAAAGGTGTCTATGTATTGACCCAGCCTCGAAGACACTGAGTCAATACCATTCACTATAGGCCTCTCGGGCGGGTTGACGCTCTTTTTATGAATTTTTGGCAAAAAAAATTATAGGTGTTCAACAAAACAAAGGGTCTAAATATAGTGCTTTCTTCTTATTCAGAACTCCTACATGTTTCCCTCTCTAGATCAAGACGTGTAGCTCTTCCTTGAACTGTAACATGAGGTCCTTGGTCAACACTCTATATGTATTGACATCACTAAACAAGTTTTCCATTTCATTTTTGTAATATACCTTACTTAACCACTTCAGCCCTGGAATATTTGGCTGCTGAATGATCAGGCCATTTGTTTGCGATTCGACACTGCGTCGCTTTAACTGACAATTGCGCGGTTGCGCGAACCTGCACCCAAACAAAATTGACGTCCTTTTTTTCCCACAAATAGAGCTTTCTTTTGGTGGTATTTGATCACCTCTGCAGTTTTTATTTTTTGTGCTATAAACAACAATTTTGAAAAAAAAACACAATATTTTGTACTTTTTGCTATAATAAATATCCCCATTTTTTTTTAAAAAGCTATTTTTTTCTCAGTTTAGGCCGATATGTATTGGGAAGAGAAACAGAAGGCGCCACTCTAAGTGCAATAAATAGTGGAAATTTTTAATGTAAAGGGTTAAAAATAGCCAAGTGCGTGTGATACTGAGATGGTGAGCCGGATGTCCATGGAGGGTGTAGAACAAGCGATTTCCGTATCCTGGAGGTGCTGTCTTGTTGCTAAAAATGAGCTGGGGCATCCACTGCTGACACTTTCTGGTCAGTGGAGCGCACACCAGCAACCAGGTGGATCGGTTTACTTTCGGGGGCGGGAGCCGGTCTCATCCAATAGGCAAAGTTTTCAGAGCATGCGCTCTTTCCTCAGGCCGATATGTATTCTTCTACATATTTTTGGTAAAAAATACACATTCGTCCCTGTCCTGCCTCTCGTGCCTGCGATCGCTCGTGGGCGTCGGTCATCGCGACCGTCCGCCAGGAGCATCGGCACCCCCTCTGGCGGCCCACACGTGCCTGCTATCCTGATCCCGCAAGCTGACGTGTAGCTACCTACCTGCCGCCGTAAAATGACGGCGGGTGGTTGGCAAGCGGTTAACACATCCAGAGCCCTCTTTTATCCACTGGACGTATCACCACATACTTCTTATCAATTAATGATTCTATACCATTACTAATTTATGAGGGATCATTAATCTTTCGTAATTTGAGTGTTTCTAAGTCCTTAACAATCATATTTCTGAAGACATCCAAATGCTTGGTGTCTGCATTGGGAGGGTTGAAGACAGACTTATTAAAACTATTAGAATGGTAACTAGGAGGAACTCGTTCTGGTATAGAAACTGTCCTAGTGGCTGGGTTGGAGAGAATAGGAAATATTTCCTAATGTTCAAACTCCTAATATATTTTTGCAAACTAATGTATGTTTGAAACGTATTCAAATTACGAGTGGGGCATATTTCAAACCTCTATCTAACACCCGGATTTCCTCTTCATTTAAGGGTGTGCCACTGAGATTATAAATCCCAGACCCTATTGGGGTAAATATATTAGGAGTTTGAACATTAAGAAATATTTTTTCTCCAACCCAGCCACTAGGACAGTTTCTATACCTGAAATAGTTCCTCCTAGTTACCATTCTTATCTTCGTAATAAGTCTGTCTTCAACCCTCCCAATGCAGACACCAAGCATTTGGATGTCTTCAGAAATATGATTGTTAAGAACTTAGAACTACTCAAAATACGGAAGGTTAATGATCCCTCATATATTAAGAATGGTATAGAATCATTAATTGTATGGAAGGATCTGGTGATACGTCCAGCAGACAAAGGAGGGGGCCTGGTTGTGTTAAGGTATATTACAAAAATGAAATAGAAAACTTGCTTAGTGATGTCAATACATATAGAGTGTTGACCAAGGACCCCATGTTACAGTTCAAGGAAGAGCTACACTTCTTGATCTAGAGAGGGAAACGTAGGAGTTCTGAATAAGAAGGAAGCACTATATTTAGACCCTTTGTTTTGTCGAACACCTATAATTTATTTTTGCAAAAAAAAAAATTAACAAAGACAGTGTCAACCCGCCTGGGAGGCCTATAGTGAACGGCATTGACTCAGTCTCTTTGAGTTTGGGTCAATACATAGACACCTTTCTTCAGCCTATAAAAACATCAGAAAGAGGGCGCCTGGGTTAGTGTGATAGTAAAAGCAGGTAAAACTTTTCAGATACACTTACATAAAAGTATCTTGCAAGCTGCACACAGGGTGGATGTGGATCACCAATCAAGCAGTCAACCGTCACAAGGGATTAGAAGACCACTGTGGGGATAAGCTCAGACCTGCCATATGGAGGTGTATAACCAGCAGTGTCTCCTGCTCTCACAGAGTTAGCAAGAGATCAAATCAGGACAGGGCGGGGGTTTTTTTGCCTGAAGAAGGAGGCAGCGACTTGGAAACGCATTGTGGCCGCCCCTGTCCTGATTAGGTCTCTTGCTGGCTCTGTGAGAGCAGGTGTGAGAGATGGAGATGCTACTGGTTATACACCTCCATATGGCAGGTCTGAGCTTATCCCAACATTGGTCTTCTCATCCCTTGTAACGGCTGACTGCTTGATTGGTGATCCACATTCACCCCACAGAACAGGAGTTTTTAACCCTTTTTTGGGTTAAAAGTGCCCCGCTACCATCCAAAAGCTTAAATAGCGCTAAAGCACTGCTAAAACGAGCTGCACTTTAGTACGTCCCAGTGTGAAAGCAGTCTAAAGATTTTTTTCACTTCTTGTCTTGGTAAACCCACAGAAAGTGAGAGCAAATTTCCATAAAAAGGACATGGACAACAATAAAACTTGATAGAGATATTGTTACTGTACTAAAAAGTTTCGATTGTGACAGTCTTTGTCCTTAACGGGAAGATCTCACCCCTCTCTTCTTATTCTGGTGTCCACACTGTAAGGAGAAATTTCCCCACTGAGGACATAGAGCATAATATAATACAGAGGTTCTAACAATTGTGCACTATTTTTATATTTTATTATACTCTATTACTATTGACATTTTTGTACCCATAAAATATAGGAGCAAAAGCAGGCCAACCAGATTCTGTGGAAGCATACATACATGCTATGAGTAAGGCTTCTGCAGAAACACTCTAGCATCTTACCTCTGTAAGATGATACTGATCAGCTTCATTGTATTATTGCTACAATTCAAAGGCATCTGGGCCAGGGCACCGGTTTCCAGTCTCCCAGGCAATTTGGGGTAAAGCATGGTCCCTTTGTTGTTTTGTACATCCTATGGAAGGCTAATTGTTTTATTTGTACTTTTTGAATGTTGTTACCATTACTTTTACCACTTATAGAAGTAGATTTTCAAGATGAATGGGGGCTGTCCAGGTTGGGTCAGCAGTAGACCAGTTATTTTATGAAATGCAAGGGAACTAAACCAGTCTGCTTTTAGAGTGGAAATTTTTCAGAATTCACAGTGTTATCAAATTTCTGAAGAAGTTTGAACTGAAATGATCATATAAGAGTTTGAAAGCAGAAAATGAAGTCATGCCAGTTATTCATACCAATGTTAGCCATCAGGAAAGAGAAGACCAGGCAAGATTTATATTTAAATATTGGGCACCTGATCTGGAATGAATATGTGACATGAGTCCAGCTGGCCGATTAATGACTTTCTTGGTTTGGGTGTACTAATTTATAATTGCTGTAGGCTTTTTGCAGTCCACTGTAAGTTCATGTTTGCAGTCAGGGAGGCTGTACACAATACGTTTATTGATACACAAATGGCACGGTTCTCTGAAGTTAGTGGCACTGGGCTTTCTCAGATATTCCTTGCTTAGCTAAGAGTCCTTCCAGCTGCCAAGCTCATTTAAGTTTAATTGAGGTGAAGGAAGTAATGCTGTGCAATGTTGGCACCTTGTGAGACTTCTACTGTGTCCAGGCTTATTGGTTTGTTTTTGCTTCTGCTTTCCGAATAGGAAAAAGAGAAGAAGTACATGCTACCTTTGGACAACCTGAAGGTTCGTGATGTGGAAAAAAGCTTCATGTCCAGCAAACACATCTTTGCACTGTTCAACACGGAGCAAAGGTAGGATGAAAAGAACAAAAAAAGGAAAATATGTATTTGTTATTAGATGTCATCTTTATATCCATAGGATATAGTTTAAAGGAAAACTTTAGGATTAGCCCAATAATCCCTAAGTCTCCTTACAAAAATATTTTACTTTAATATTCCCCTCTTTAACTGCTGTTTGTCACAGACTCTGCTGATATTAAAGCGGTAATAAAACTTAAAACCAAAACTTGGACTTGGACTCATTCTCGATCTACACCTCCTCCCTGGGTCAGCTGATAGCCTCCTATGGCTTTCAGTATCAGTTTTACACTGGCAACACCCAAATCTATCTCTCTAACCCTCAGCTCACATCAGTCTCCTCACGCATCACTAATTTACTAACTGACATATCACTATGGATTTCACACCACTTCCTCAAACTCAACCTGTCCAAACCCGAGCTCATAATATTTCCTCCCCCATGTGCCCCTTCCCTGACTTCTCTGTCAAAATCAATGGCACAACTATTAACCCATCCCTGCATGCCAGGGTGCTAGGTGTAGTCTTGGACTCTGAACTCTCTTTTCAGCCCCATATTTAATCACTTTCCAAGGCTTGCTGCCTCAACCTCCGCAACATCTCCAAAATACACCCCTTCCTAACTAATGACACCACAAAACTCCTAATCCACTCCCTAGTTATCTTTTGACTACAGCAACTCCCTCCTCATTGGCTTACCTTTAAATAGGCTATCCCCTATTCAGTGCATCATGAATGCTGTCGCCAGACTCATCCACCTTACAAACCGCTCAGTGTCTGCTACGCCTCTCTGACAGTCCCTCCATTAGCTGCCACTTACTCAACAAATTAAATTAAAAATACTAACAATAACTTATAAAGCCAATCACAACTCTGCCCCCAGCCTCATCACTAACCCAGTCTCAAAATACCAACCAAATTGTTCTCTTCATTCAAGCTATCTAGTTCCTTTGTCACCTTCTCCTATGCTTGCTTCCAGGACTTCTCCAGAGCCTCTCCCATTCTTTGGAATTCCCTACCCCAATCTGCCTGACTATTTCCAACTCTATCCACTTTTAGGCAATCCCTGAAAACTTTTCTCAGAAATAGACTATTCTTTTGGTGGTATTTGATCACCTCTGCAGTTTTTATTTTTTGCGCTATAAACAAAAAAAGAGCAACAATTTTAAACAAAAAAATATATTTTTTACTTTCTGCTTTAATACATATCCAATAAAAAATGTAAAAAATCTAATTTCTTCATCAATTTAGGCCAATATGTATTCTGCTACATATTTTTCTAGCAGGACTGCGACATTGCGGCAGACAAATCGGACACCTAACTGACACTTTTTTGGAGACCAGTGACACTAATACAGTGATCAGTGCTAATAATATGCTCTGTTACTGTAGTAATGGCACTGGGAGGAAATGGGTTAACACCAGGGGCGATCAAACGGGTTAAGTGTGTTCCTAGGGGGTGTTTACTATGTGGGATTGCACTGACTGGGTAAACACAGAAAAGGAAAGCGGTCCAGAAGTGGTTAACAACAACAAAGGAAAAGTCCCAGCTCAATTTACCAGCCACCCTGCAACAAACCAAATTGTCCTGTCTAATAGTTCACGTTAAAAAACAGGGTTTTGTTTGCACACTTTTTCAAATACATGCGTGAGATGCAGAGGCCACGTCATGGCACCCCAGTATTATCTGCAGCCCTAACTCTATAAATTTTGAGAGCCTCCATAGAAGGGACGGGAGACCACCCCTCCTTAAAGGCACAGGGGTGCACTGGACACCAAACAAATAGCACAATGGCATTGAAGGTGTCCAGTGCGCCCCCTCACCAAAAAAAAACAACCATACAAACAAACGGACACCTTTGCTGCCATTGTGCTATTTGCTGGGTGAAGAACTCTTTTCCTGTGAAGGTAGTTTTACCTGGGAAGGTAGTTTTAGATTAAGCTCAGTGCGCTGCATCGGTGCCTAAGTAAAAGGTTCTTATTTGTTTCAGTAAAGTCTTGGTGGTCTTTAGACCTTGCACCTTTGCATGATGGGGACAGGGAGTCTTCTTCCATGTAGTAACTGATCTGTATGTAAAGTATTTAAACCAGTATGGGAGCATGCCCTATGCAGAGACAGCTATGTCACTGAGTCAGATAGGAGGAAGTAAGGTTGTAGATCATGGCAATTCACATTTATGTATGCTTACAATACTTATGTTATGGAAGCTTTGCAATATTTACCTGGGGTCAATAACTGTTATTTTAAAAGGACTGTATATGGTAACTCCACTTTTTTTTCTTTTGTGGAAAAAAAAATAGCACAAAAAAAATAATAATATAGCATATACAATTGCTACACAAGTCATACTGCTATAGAATGCTATTAAAAATTACCTTTCTTTTTCAATCTGCAGTGCTATAATTTTCTGTAAAATGCAATGCAATTCAATATGGCAAACTGGTGGCATTCTGTACACAATTGATGTACAGAACGCCCCCCAGAAATGTAATGTCCTTCTTGCGTGATTGGCTCATTGTTTTTCCCAGAAGTCTGCACTAACATCAGATTTTGGGCGTACCCTGCAACAAAAATGTCAGTGGCTTGCTGAAAAGGCAGGAAAGAAGAGGAGCAGAGAAGATGTTGTCACGAACATGGGCTCGGCCCGGGCCCATACTCATGACAACATCATGTACTACGAACACTGGTAGCGATCTGCATATTCCCCTAGCAAGTTTGATTTGCACAGTGCTGCCTATGTTTTTATATAGGTGAGTAGCATTGTTTTTTGATAAATATTTGATACCATTGATTTTATACTATGTGGTGCATTCTCATTTTTCCATACACAGTCCCCTGAGTGGCTGCCGATATACATTATCTCACAAAAGTGAGCACACCCTTCACATCTTTGTAAATATTTTATTATATCTTTTCATATGACAACACTGAAGAAATAACACTTTGCTACAATGCAAAGTAGTGAGTATAAAGCTTGTAAAACAGTGTAAATTTGCTCTCCCCTCAAAATAACTCAACACACAGCCATTAATGTCTAAACCGCTGGCAACAAAAGTGAGTACACAAAAGTGTCAATATTTTGTGTGGCCACCAATTTTTTTCCAGCACTGTCTTAGCTCTTTTGGGCATGGAGTTCACCAGAGCTTCACGGGTTGCCACTGGAGTCCTCTTCCCCTCCTCAATGACGACATCATCCAAATTCATGAATTACAACTAAATAAAGCCGTAAAAAAAAAAAAATTTAAAGTGCCAAACAATGTACAGTATCTCAAAAAAGTAATTACACCCCTCACATTTGTGTAAGTATTTTATTATATCTTTTCATGTGACAACACTGAATAAATTACACTTTGCTACAATGTAAAGTAGTGAGTGTACAGCTTGTATAACCATGTAAGTTTGCTGTACCCTCAAAATAACTCAACACACAGCCATTATTGTCTAAACCGCTGGCAACAAAAGTGAGTACACCCCTAAGTGGAAGTGTCCAAATTGGGCCCAATTAGCCATTTTCCCTCCCCGGTGTCATGTGACTCGTTAGTGTTACAATTTCTCAGGTGTGAATGGGGAGCAGGTGTGTTATATTTGGTGTTATCGGTCTCACTCTCTCATACTGGTCACTGGAAGTTCAACATGGCACCTCATGGCAATGAACTCTCTGAAGATCTGAAAAAAAAAATTGTCGCTCTACATAAATGTTGCCTAGGCTATAACAAGATTGCCAAGACCCTAAAACTGAGCTGCAGCACGGTGGCAAAGACCATAGAGCGGTTTAACAGGACAGGTTCCACTCAGAACAGACCTTGCCGTGGTTGACCAAAGAAGTTGAGTGTATGTTCTCAGCGACATATCCAAAGGTTGTCTTTGGGAAATAGACATATGAGTGCTGCCAGCATTGCTGCAGAGGTTGAAGGGGTGGGGGTTCAGCCTGTCAGTGCTTAGACCATACGCTGCACACTGCATCAAATTGGTCTGCATGGCTGTCGTCCCAGAAGGAAGCCTCTTCTAAATATCATGCACAAGAAAGCCTGCAAACAGTTTGCTGAAGACAAGCAGACTAAAGACATGGATTACTGGAACCATGTCCTGTGGTCTGATGAGACCAAGATAAACTTTTTTGGTTCAGATGGTGTCAAGCGTGTGTGGCGGCAACCGGGTGAGGAGTACAAAGACAAGTGTGTCTTGCCTATAGTCAAGCATGGTGGTGGGAGTTTATTTGTTTTATTGAGCCCTGATATGTGCTGCACTCCTTTGTATATAATGGTGGTGGAAGTGTCATGGACTGGGGCTGCATGAGTGCTGCCAGCACTGGGGAGCTACAGTTCATTGAGGGAATCATGAATGCCAACATGTACTGTGACTGAAGCAGAGCATGATCCTCTCCCTTCGGAGACTGGGCCGCAAGGCAGTATTCCAACATGATAACCACCTCAAACACACCTTCAAGATGACCACTGCCTTGCTAAAGAAGCTGAGGGTAAAGGTGATGGAATGGCCAAGCATGTCTTCAGACTTAAACCCTATTGAGCATCTGTGGGGCATCCTCAAATGGAAGGTGGAAGGGCCCAAGGTCTCTAACATCCACCAGCTCTGTGATGTCATCACGTAGGAGTGGAAGAGGCCTCCAGTGGCAACCTGTGAACACTAAGACAGTGCTGGAAAATAATGGTGGCCACACAAAATATTGACACTTTTGTGTATCCACTTTTGTTGCCAGCGGTTTAGACATAATGGCTGTGTGTTGAGTTATTTTGAGGGGGCAGCAAATTTACACTGTTATACAAGCTGTATAACATAACAGTGTTGTCACATGAAAAGATATTATAAAATATTTACAAAAATGTGAGGGATGTACTCACTTTTGTGAGATACTGTATATGGTGGTGTGGCGACATCAACTAATCACTTTCAAGTGTTATATGATATGACTTCTCAGTTTGAGGGTCATACCATTCTGGTAAACCTTTGATCGGGGCACTGGTGTTGGAGCACGGAGTGAGTTGCTTTTTAACCTGAAGGCGTTTTTACACTATATCAAGATTATTTAATCTACAATGTATGGGGGAGATCTTTTGTTTGCATGGACATTTTGCTATGCACACACATACTGGACTGATATTAGCTTTGTTTTTCCTTTATGGAGGGAGCCTGGTGTGTTCTTCTACAATGCTGTAGTCATTCTCTTAAGGGATTAACTCTGGAGCCTTTTTTAAAATTGCCTCTACTGATTCCTCAGAGCAAGTAATGTGTATACCCTTCAATAGGGGATTTCCTCTTCATTTAAATCCCAGTCCCTATTGGGGTTTTACTCTTTTGTATTCTCCTGCCTCCTCTCCTTCCTCTCTTGTTTTTCTTTTCCTTAATTGTCCGTTTTTGTGGGTAGTTTGTTGCAGAGCTGCACCCTGCCACCCCCCCAGATTGGGCGGGACAAAGGGCAATCCCCTCCCTGTTCCTCTCGGATGTCTCTGAAAATCCCCTCCCCTTCAGGGGCCTTGATGTTGCAACGGTGAGAACCGGTTATGAGTAGATAACTGGTTACCATGTTGTTGTGGGGACCTACCTCTACTGGGATAAGCCTCATTAAGTTCAGAAACCTGTTGGTAAATTATTCTAAAAATGATTAGGGCCAGTACTTCTATTCGGATAAGCCCCATTATGTTCGGATTAATTAGGGCACGTTTTTGAAAAAAGGTTAAAACATGGTGGGATGTCATTTCTTTTGAACAGTATTTATCAGAAAAATTGATCCCCAGATGTTTGAGGTGGGATGTACTCCCAAATGATGGCCTCATGGATGATGTATCTAAAAGAATGGGGCAATTTTTTTTATTAAAAAAGGCCTTGAATTATTGGAGTTTCTGTTGTTATGGAAACAGAGAAAAATGAAGAGGCTTGAGACCCAGATCAGAGAGCTTAAAAATACAATTGAACCCCATAAGGAATCTGAGAAATTCTTGAGATTGTCTGCTAAACTTAAGAACAGATTAATTAAATGGGATTATCAAGAACTTCTACTCACTCTTCACTTGGATTTATTGGATTTTTCTCTTATTGAACTTTCTAATTTTTACTGAGATTTGGTCATATATTGTTATATACATCTTTATGTCTTTTTTGTGTATATCTCACATAATTGAGCTGATACCGTTAGGGTGTACTAGCTAGCGCGGTATTTCTTCCTATTTCTATAGATAAAAATTTACAATCATCATCTCGACTCAGGTGAATGGTCCCCAAAATGTTTGTGCCAGGTAGGGGACACAAGACCTGGACCTCCTAGCTTCCAGGTTCAACATCAAACTAAGCATGTTTGTCTCAGTCTCCGGGCCCAGGGATACTCTAGCCTTTGCAGTGGATATTCTATTGACTCCATGGGATCACTTCACATGATCTCTCCCTTTCCTCCTCTAAAACCTTTTCCTTGCCTGCTTCACCGATTGAGAGAGAGAGTGATTATACTTGTACTGAAATGCCCTAGACAAACATGGTACTCAGACTTCCTCAGACTCCTGGCACACTCTCCACGAGCACTTTCAGATCGTCCGGCTTTTCTGTCCCAAGGACTGGTTTACCATTCTGCTTCTTAATGGCAGGCTTCAACAACATGGCTGTTGAAGCTCAGGTCCTAGAAGATAGAGGCCTTTCTGACATTTCCACGCTCCTAAAAGCCTGGAAGGCCACATCATGCAAGGTCTGCCATCACACATGGAAGGTTTACTTTGCATGGAGCTAGTTGTTGGGATTTCACCCCAGCAAACACTCTGTGGGATAGATTCTGACCTTTCTACAATCCAGACATCCTGCTTCCTTTTCCATCATTGCTAGGTGGCCCAGGTAGCTCATTTCCAACCAGGGCTTATGCCCTCAGAGAATGGGTTCTCTCCTTCCCTATCAAGGCCCATTTCTCCAGATCTGTCAGTGTCTCTTGGACCTTCACCATTAAGCATCCATTTTGTAAGTTTACAAGGCCGCCACCTATTCCTTTGTTCAGGGCTTATCAAAATTCGTCAGGTCTCTGCTGATGCGACCAAAAAGGTGATTCAAGCTGTCACCTGAGTGTCCATCAACCCTTGTGTTTTTGTGGGCCTGTTTGCTGCTGTATGCTGTGATATTGCCCACCCCTCAGTATGTTGCTTGTGTACGTCCCATGGTTTATGCATACAAGTTCTGTATCCTGTACAGTAGGAATAATTGTAGCGATACCCAATATAATTGTAGCGATACCTACGATATTTAGGAGCCGATTGAGTATCCCCTTGGTGGAGAAACCCTTTTTTGCAAGAAGGTAAGATGTTTCTTTTAGTTGGTTACCAGGCTGGCATACATCTCAAGAGGGATTTTGGTCCACTCTTCTTTACAGATCTTCTCTAAATCATTAAGATTTCTTGGCTGTCGCTTGGCAACTCTAAGTTTCAGCTCCCTCCATACATTTTCAATAGGATTAAGGTCTGGAGACTGGCTAGGCCACTTCATGACTTTATCGTGCTTCTTCTTGGGCCACTCTTTTGTTGCCTTCATGACCCATCTTCAGTGCTCTGGCTGAAGGAAGAAGGTCCTCATCTAAAATTTTACAATACATGGCCCCGTCCATTGGCCCCTCAATGCGGCAAACTCAGCCTGTACCTTTAGCAGAGAAACAGCCCCAAAGTATAATGTTTTCTCCTCCATGCTTGACTGTAGAGATGGTGTTCTTAGGGTCATAGTAAGCATTGTGCTACAATGGTTTGTTTGGAGACTGTGGTCCCAACTGCCTTGAGTTTATTCACAAGCTCCTCCCATGTAGTTCTGGGCTGATCCCTCACTTTTCTCATGATCATCCTTACCCCATGAGGCGAAATCTTGCATGGAGCTCCAGACCAAGGGCCATTGATGGTTATTTTGTATTTCTTCCACTGGCGAATAATCGCTCCAACAGTTGTCTCCTTCTCACCAAGCTTCTTGCTGATGGTCTTGTAGCCCATTCCAGCCTTGTGCTTGTCTGCAATCTTGTCCTTGACATCCTATGACAGCCCTTTGGTCTTGTCCATGATGGTGAGGTTTGAATGGAAAAAAAGCCATTCTGTGATAGGTGTCTTTTTTTTTACACATAACGAGTTGTCGTTAGGAGCACCTTCTTAAATTGACAGGACTAATCTGCATACCACATAAGCACATACTGTAGCCAGTCTGTGGGAGACAGAATTATGCTTGGTTGGTAGAGGATCAAATACTTATTTTACTCACAGAACAGCAACTCAATTTATAACATTTGTATCATGTGTTTTTTTCTAGATTTTTGGTTGATATTCTGTATCTATCATTTAAAATACACCTATGACAAAAATTATAGACCCTTAATTTCTTTGTAAGTGGGCAAACTTACAAAATCTGCAGGCCACTTGGATGGTTTGGGGGCCATGTATGACCACTTGGATGGTATGGGGGCCGTCTTTCTACCATGCATGTACTTGTGTCACGTAACTGAGCGGAGACTGAAATAACGAAGTTGGCCTCTCTTGTATCTCCAGCCCAGGCCCCACTGGGAGTGAAACAGAGGGCACCAAGGGACAGGAGGAACACGAGTGCCTACAGATGTAAGTCAGGGAACTTTTCAGCAGGAGATGCGGTACCAAGGCAGCAGGAGAATCATCAGATCTGGAACCACAGCCGTGCACAGCAGTTTAGCTAAGGTTAAGGAAGCACTTAACTTACGCTGTGGGGCCCGCGTGTGGCTGGTCAGAGCTCTCAGCAAACTTGCAGCAGGAACGTTCAGCGTGGTGTGGAACTGCAGCAGCAGGCAGGTGGACAGACACTCGAGCGGGGCGGTAAGTCATGATCAGAGACAGGATTGTGGTCATCAGATAGCCAGGGTCATCAACAGGCAGACAACAAGGTACCAAATCAGGAGCAGAGCCAAAGTCAGGAACGAGCCGGGTCAGTAACTAACGACAAGTCAGAAGCAGAATCCGATATCAGGTCAGGAGTAAACCGGGTCAGCAACCAAGGAAACACACTGAAGGTACACAGGACACAGGGAAAGCTGAAGACCAGTCAGCATAAAGTACAGGCAGAAGCATCCTCAAATAGCCCATCTGGCTGCAACATACATCACGCACACGCGTTTGCGTGCATGCATTCGTGCTTGCATGCGCGTTCCTGTTAGTCATTATGTAAACATTCATGCACGCATGAGCATTTCTATTAGCCAAACGTCATCTGACATGCACATTTCTTTTAGCCAAATGTCTTCTTAATTGCACATTTCTATTAGCCAGATGACTGGTTGGTATTCTCTGACAACTTGCCATATTTATAGATCAGTTATGCTCATAAAAAGGATTTTTTCCATGCATGGTCAGAACACCACATTTGAACTAGGAAGACTATGATCTTGACATAATTTAGGTGAAAAGACATTAGTAGAACACCACAATGTGAAAGAAATTGCTCAGAGGAATATGCTTCCCGTGAAGCCCTGGCACACCTGCATTGAAAGTTTAGCAAACTGCATATAAACTATCAAGACTGGAAGGCAAAAACTGGAAGTCTCGTCATTACCCTGTGTCAGAAATGGTATGCAGTGGTACGTGTTTTGCCAAGCTTTGGTGCAGTCAGTAGCAAAAGTAAAATTGTAATGTATAATTTACAAATCCATAGACTAATGATTATATGATTAAGTCAGATTTGTAGATGTGCTAAAAGAAACATCAAATTTTAAAAAATGCATGAAAATGAAGTTAGCATGTGTACTTTTCCAGGATGAGGTCATGCTTTCATTCAGGAAGACATAAATGCCAAGATAAGTTAGACTTACAGAGTTGCTATAATTTCAGGCATTACCACTGTCCACCCACATCATATACAGTATCTCACAAAAGTAAGTACACCCCTAACATTTTTTTAAATATTTTATTTCTTTTCATGTGACAACACTGAAGAAATTACACTTTGCTACAATGTAAAGTAGTGAGTGTACAGCTTGTATAACAGTGTCAATTTGCTGTCCCCTCAAAATAACGCAACACACTTAACTATTAATGTCTAAACCACTGGCAACAAAAGTGAGTACACCCGGAAGAGAAAATGTCCAAATTGGGCCCAATTAGCCATTTTCCCTCCCCGGACTCATTAGTGTTACAAGGTCTCAGGTGTGAATGGGGAGCAGGTGTGTTATATTTGGTGTTATTGGTCTCACTCGCTCATACTGGTCACTGGAGGTTCAACATGGCACCTCATGGCAATGAACTCTCTGAAGATCTGAAAAAAAGAATTTTCGCTCTACATAAAGGTTGCCTAGGCTATAACAAGATTGCCAAGACCCTAAAACTGAGCTGCAGCACGGTTGCAAAGACCATACAGCGGTTGAACAGGACAGGTTCCACTCAGAACAGGCCTTGTCATGGTTGACCAAAGAGGCTGAGTGCACGCGCTCAGCGTCATATCGAGAGGTTGTCTTTGGGAAATAGACGTATGAGTGCTGCCAGCATTGCTGCAGAGGTTGAAGGGGTGGGGGGCTCAGACCATACGCCGCATACTGCATCAAATTGGTCTGCATGGCTGTCGTCCCAGATGGAAGCCTCTTCTAAAGATGATGCACAAGAAAACCCGCAAACAGTTTGCTGAAGACGAGCAGACTAAGGACATGGATTACTGGAACCATGTCCTGTGGTCTGATGAGACCAAGATAAACTTTTTTGGTTCAGATGGCGTGTGTGGCGGCAACCAGGTGAGGAGTGTGTCTTGCCTACAGTCAAGCATGGTGATGGGAGTGTCATGGTCTGGGGCTGCCGGCACTGGGGAGCTACAGTTCATTGAGGGAACCATGAATGGCAACATATACTGTGACATACTGAAGCAGAGCATCATCCCCTCCCTTTGTAGACTGGGACGCAGGGCAATATTCCAACATGATAATGACCCCAAACACACCTCCAAGATGACCACTGCCTTGCCAAAGAAGCTGAGGGTAAATGTGATGGACTGGCCAAGCATGTCTCCAAACCTAAACCCTATTGAGCATCTGTGGGGCATCCTCAAACAGAAGGTGGTGACTATCCCCCCTTACTCCTCGCACCCTCCAGGACAGATGACAACATTATACACCGGGCCCCACCCTCTTGCAAAGGTGCAGCGCATCACTGCGAGACTTAACGCAGTCTCCGCTAGCTGGAGCTACAGACAGAAACTATACCCAAATCGACTGTGCAACATTATAATGTTACGCTGCTTGATCCACTACTGAGGCCACCGGCCACACGTCATTTCTACCTGTCAAATTGAATATATATGAGTAAGGAGTTACCATTGCATCACTGTTCCTACTGTTGAAACACCTACTGTATATGTTAAACTCTGTATAAACTTTTTGTTCTCAATAAAAATTTTCATGGAAAAAAAAAAGAAGGTGGAAGAGCACAAGGTCTCTAACATCCACCAGCTCCGTTATGTCATCATGGAGGAGTGGAAGAGGACTCCAGTGGCAACCTGTGAAGCTCTGGTGAACTCCATGCCCAAGAGGGTTAAGGCAGCGCTGAAAAATAATGGTGGCCACACAAAATATTGACAATTTGGACAAAATTTGGACATTTTCTCTTAGGGGTGTCTCACTTTTGTTGCCAGCGATCTAGACATTATTAGCTGTGTGTTGAGTTATTTTCAGGGTACAGAAAATTTACACTGTTATAGAAGCTGTACACTCACTACTTTACATTGTAGCAAAGTGTAATTTCTGACAGTGTTGTCACATGAAAAGATAAAATAAAATATTTACAAAAATGTGAAGGGTGTACTCACTTTTGTCAGATTCTGTACATTTGGTGTTAGCTATGGATGGTCACCTGTAGACATGACCACCATAGCTAGCCAATGCACCTGAATATTTCTTCTGGGAAGGTCACTGCCTGCAAGAAAAAAAATGGAAATAATTTAGATGTATGGCTAGTGCTTTACAGTACAACATATTACTGTTTTCAGAAATGGGGTTACAAAGTAATTTATCATAACTGGCTATGTTATAGCCTATTGAATCATTGCAAACAGTGTCTTTCCTGGCTATTTGAGTCATAGTCAACAGTTATTGTTAGTCATCCAAATGTAATCAGTATGGCATGACTATATTATTTTAATCCAAGGACTTGAAAGCCTAGATTTTTCTAAGAATCCACTATGAGTAAATTATAATGGAATGCTGCAGAGCATTTTGTTTTCTACTGACTAGATAGTGACCTTAGCATAGATTTAAAAAAAAGCTATGGACGGCCAAATTAATGGAAAAGTTAATGCAGCAATTGTATTAGGCTACATACAGAAAGAGGCCCTGTTGAAGGGTGTTCTAGACAATCAGGTGAGATTTTCAGATCTGCAATCAATTTTAGCTCCATAATATAATTTATTTTGATCTGAGTGTTTACTATCAAGCAACTTACTGGATAAATGATTGATTAAAAACTCCCTGTCAGGTACTTAAGATGATAGTATTTTATATTTTCTTTTTACCCCATGGAGGCTAAATAAAAAAACAACAAACCTATACGTACACATTGTATATATATATTTGCATTATATGCACATAGAATAGCACTGACTTGTGAGTTGACAGGGATATACATATAAGTATATAAGTACATTGGATATTTCTTAAAGCTTATCTAAACCCAAAAACTAAAAATGTTCTGGCTGCATATGTTTTTTTCAGGCTTTTTTCCCTTTATTTTGATCTGGTAATCTTGCAAATTACACACTTCCTGTCTTTTTTATGTCTACACTCATTTCCCCATTGTATCTGTGGAGGAAGCTATGGTTGTCACATATGGACTTCAAACATGTCTACCTTTGTTTATCTTTATTCCGTTGGTGGATTGATGTGACTAGTAGTGTACACAATAAAGTTTATTTGTGCTTTCTTATAAGCTCATCAGAATGACAAAGACACTGCCTTTCCTCACAAGATTAGCAGATATTTTATGTATTTGCTGAAAATATTCTTAGCCCCCGTACACACGGTCGGACATTCCGACCACAAAATCCGTCAGGCTAGTAGCCAATAGCTTTGGTCTCGTAATTTGATATGAGCATACGTGGCACTTTGTCCGATCGGAATTCTCTACAAATGATCGGACGGAAAAAGTGCGACAGAGCCCACACATGATCAGATTTTCTGACAATATAATCCGATCGGGCCTTTTCCGTCTGATTTTCCGACCGTGTGTACAGGGCATAAGCCTGAAAAAATGAATACAGCCACCACATCCAATGACTGTTAAGCTGCAATATCTATTGGTTTTGGGTTTAGATATGCGTTAAAGAGTGGTTTAACTTATCAAATATGGACTACTTTTGCTAGAAGGCACATTTAAGCCACGACAGCAAGACATGGTGGGCAGGGAGAAATTATATGCCAGCCCCCTTAATTTTCTTTGTATGTACAGAAATATATGAAATCTGCATCCCACAGTAACATGCTACTGGTGTACCTCTCATTCCCAAACAAGTACCTCGCATGTCTATACTTTTGTACCTCTAAGTGCCCTAACTGCCTAGAAACCTAGAAAGATTTAATTGGATTGAGTCTTAAGCAGTTATGTTAGCAGGTAACATGAGTAGTACAGCTCAGTAACATTCATAACATTCAGTATCTGCTTTGCACTTGGCTCACAGCAATACTTGTCACTGTGCTAGAAGTTTACTAATTGGTCTAGTACCAAGAGTGATTGTCTGTTACTGTGTAGAAACCATGACAGGGGATTCCACTCTGTTACCCTTGTTATCCTACACAATTCATATAATGAAGAATATATCAGTCGTTTCTTATATTTTATCTTATGGCATGGAGATGCATTTTTTTCTTTATAACACACGTTTTAGTTGGAAACAAAGAAAGTTGTTTAAATGCAGCAGATACATTTCCGCATGTGTTTTACATTCATTTACAGTGATGCATCCGATTATGGAACACAGTCAATCTGAGATGTAAATTGAATTGCTAGTCACCAGATGTTTTATATTTTGTGTGAATGACATCACAGTTCTCCAAATATAAACTTATATATTGGACATACTATATATTTACATTTTTGTGTGATTTTTTTTTTATACTAGCTAGTAGTTGTAGGGTTACTTTTTGTCACATAGTTTTACAAAACAAGGAGCTGGAGATTCTACATTTGTTACAAATGTTTCGTCGTGTGGCCATTATTGTCTTTCTGAAGTACCATAATATCATAATATTACACAAGGTAGATAGCCATACAGCAGTTCGTAAAAACCCTTGATAGCCAACTTTCTCATATTGGAACAAAACATATCACACATTATACAATTTTCTTGTTCAATTTCCTTTAGATTTACCTTCAACTATATAGTGCAAGGGCCTACCTGATTGCATACAGACCTCATATTATATGTTTTTGGTAAATCCAAAGGAAAATTGTACAGGAAAATTGTATCATGTTTAGCCAGCTTAAACGGGTTGTTAAGGTTCTTTATTTTTGTCTTTATTTTTTATTTTCTAAATAGGTTCCTTTAAGCTAATGCATTGTTGGTTCACTTACCTTTTCCTTCGATTTCCCTTCTAAATGTTTTTTTTCTTTGTCTGAATTTCTCACTTCCTGTTTCTCCTCAGTAAACTTCACACCATCATCCGAGCGGTGTTTAGTCAGGCAGAACAGCTTACTGATGAGGAACAGGAAGTGAGAAATTCAGACAAAGAAAACTAAGTAAAAAAACATTTAGAAGGGAAATCGAAGGAAAAGGTAAGTGAACCAACAATGCACTAGCTTAAAGGAGCCTATTTAGAAAATAAAAAACAAACCTTTACAACCCCTTTAAGGAAACTGTCCCTAACTGTAAAGGTTGGCTGTATTGTTAATAACTGCTATACATCTTACCAGCGAGAACTGCAATTAGTTCTTACTTTAAAAGAGCGATAACAAGCTCTTTTGTTTAAAAGTCCACTTCACATTAAAGAACAATAAGCCTATTAGTTCAGTTTCAGTTTCTAACTCGAGTTCTATACTCAGCCTACAGCACAGTTCATCTTATTTCATATTAATGGGAATGTAATCATGTAGCATTTAGGATCTGGTATTTTTCTTGCAGACACCCATAGCACACATCATGAGAGTCTCACCAACATAGTGGGGAAATACGATACTTTGTGCTATTCGCTATCATTCACATATAAGACAGGTTTTCATTCAGGTTCTATTCCTACTGTTAAAATGTTAAAGGTCTCATCATGCTTTTCTAAAAAGTTAACTATTCCAGCCTGGAAAGGACACAGGGGATTGCTAAAATGCTTGGCAGATATAGCATGGATACAGACCTAGAAAATTTATTTTTTTTCTTCTCTTACTCTGCTCCCGCCTTCATTTGTCCTGCTCTGCCCCTACTCCCCTTTCTTTCTGTTTAGAGCAGTGCTCATATGGTTTTCATATATTGTAGCTTTCAGGCGTTTCCTGTTTGTTGTAGTCTTTTTTTTCCCCTCATTTTCAAATATAGAGAGTAGACTTACTCTGGAATATTTCACTGCTGGGTTTTTATTGGGGCAGACAAGCCTTGGACAGTGTACACCTTTTCAGAATAAAAAAGGCAAATAGGCAAAGTAGCACATTTATATCAGAAAATACAGTTTAGCATAACTTTCATCCTATTCCAGTGAATATACTACAAAATGATAGCAGTTTAAAAAGCTTCTGTCCTTGTCGCGAAGGCACCAATGTAATAGTAAATATAATTGTCTTAGGATTATGGTTTTGATGCCAAGACAATAACATGGTTTATTTGCCTTTTTATTATGTACAGAAATTAAATCATAAGAAATAGTTCTGCTCAATGAAATGTTTTTCGGGAAGCAGTGAAAACAGTAAGAAAACAATATGCCTATTATTATTTTTTATATCCATTCCATTCAAGAGTCCATTTGGATTGGGCAACATGACAGAATGTGGGGGTGTCAATTGCCCCAGAAGTTCTCCAGAAGGCCATATTCTGGAGAAAATAGAGATAACAAAATGGATCCAATGACAGCCACAATGCTGTATGATATCCGTCAGGACTGATTATTATATGATTATTGGTTGTATTGAAGGTAATCCGTCAACCATTTTAAAAATGTACCAGTAAAATTCCCTCTATAATTTTAATTTCACTGCGTATCAAGGAATTGACTTCCACGGACATCAGTGCAAAAGCCCAGCACACCCAACTGCATCATATTCAATTAGAAACAGGCCAGTATAAGAATTTTTGTTAATTAAAGTGCTTCTTTACATCTGTCACAGATGCGACTGATACAGTGTTTGAATACCAGTTGCCCTTCCTTACCCTTGGGTCAATGGTGGCCCAAAACAGCCCACATTAAGGGTTTGGTAGGGCATGATTTTGATTTCTTTAATATGAGCAGCAAGAATTTATTGGTCACTAGATTTTTTTTTATTTTTATTTTTTAGCGATCAGGTCCCTGTAAGTGATTTAGGGTCACTGGAATAGACTAGCTCAATAACATACAAAAAAAAAACAACAACGATAATTCTCCCGCTCTACAAGTCTCTGGTCCAGCCGCACCTAGAGTATGCTGTCCAGTTCTGGGCACCAGACCTCAGGAAGGATGTACTGGAAATGGAGCGAGTACAAAGAAGGGCAACTAAGCTATTAAAGGGTCTGGAGGATATTAGTTGAGGAAAGGTTGCAAGCATTGAACTTATTCTCTCTGGAGAAGAGACGCTTGAGAGGGGATATGATTTCAATATGCAAATACCATACTGGTGACCCCACAATAGGGATACAACATTTTTGAAGAAGGGATTTTAACAAGACCTGTGGCCACTCATTAAAATTAGAAGAAAAGAGGTTTAACCTTAAACTATGTAGAGGGTTCTTTACTGTAAGAGCAGCAAGGACGTGGAATTCCCTTCCACAGGCGGTGGTCTCAGCTGGGGGGCATAGGTTGGACTTAAAAGACTTTTGTCTTTTTTATGGGATGTACTCATACTTTTCCTCTCAGTTAAAGGAGAACCTAATCAGTTGAAGTTTTTTTTTAAATATTTGAACTCTGTTCCTTGTGATCCCATTGTTTCTCCAGTGTATAATAGTGGTTATTCATGACTGTGCTGTGTCATTCTGTAGGCAACTACAGCAAGCACGACTCCACTGGAGACACAATTGGGCTTTCACAATAGTTTCTATTTTTCAGGTGACTAATTGGTACCCTCTATTACCCTGGGAAACCACCTGGATTGATTTTGTTACTGTTTGTATGTTTTGTGTTGTTTAAATTCTTGAAAGGTATTGCTCTTTTTCAAGTGGATTTAATTCTTCATTAAACTTTTTTCATACTACACTGCTTGGATATTTTGTATTGCCTGCTCTATACAGTCTGTACTATACAGCAGTTTTTTTCTACTTTGATGTACCCATACTGCAGGAGCAATGTAAGATTCAAGACTATAGAACACTAGGGCTAGGTGTTAATGGCACAACGTTTTTTTGCTGGGAAGTAGATAAAGTAGGAGGCTGTCACCGTTAAAGTGGGTAAGTAAGCACCTGGAAGGTTAGGTAATTTTTCTATATTTAGAGCAAGGGTGTCAAACTCAATTTCATTGCAGGTCACATAAGCATTATGGTTGCCCTCAAAGGGCTAGTTTGTACCTGGAAGACTAGATGCCCAGAGCACCCTACCCCCCTTACATCAGTTGTCAAAAGCTGGGGAAGAGTTGGGAAGCAGAAAGTGCAGGGTTTGGGGGAGGACCAGAGGAGGGCTGGAGTCAGCTGTGGTAGTCTGCTTAATGCTTAGACCAGGGCAGGCGGAGACGAGGGGGTGCTGAGGCTGCACGGAGAAGTACAGGATCTGGTGGAGGAGTTCTGTCGTCCTCTCTACTGCTGACTGTTTACTGCTGAGACAAGGTGGAGGCGGAGGCGTGGGGAATTCCGCAGCTGCAGGAGGGGTGTAAGGGCCACATGAAATGGCCTGGTGGGCTGAATTTGGCCCTCGGGTCCTGTGTTTGAAACATGTGATTTAGAGGGCTAGGTGAGGGGATTTTTTTTTTTTATTCCTGAACTTGTCAACGCAACACAAAATGAACATATGTACATGTACATCTTCACCTTCCAAAAGATTTGTAATTCTGCTCAGCCTTACAGCATGACTAGCTAGATGTTTCCAGTATTTCTTGGTTCAGATTTTCAGCCTCTCGTGTCATCTGTCTTCTCATTCTGAAATGAATCTCCAGTGTGATGAAGCTGATTTATTCCCCAGCTAACAGACTGGAAGTTAAAGTGACCTGGGAGTCTGCAAGACTTCAAAATTGAGTGTCATAACCCTGCCTGTGAAGTGTGGCAAAACTGGCTAAACAGCATTGCAAATCACTTGGGAGGCAAATCAGTCTGTATTTCTGCATTTCACCTCTGAATTTTCATCATTTCAAATTATGTGTTGGATGTTATTTAACAATCAGTTTTGACATGTATGGAGACACTGGGTGTTTACTTGAGGACCAGCCTGCATATACCCCAACATTAACAGTTTTTCAGTTTTTAGTGCTGTGATAGTTTGACTGACATTTACTGAGTCATGCAATAGTGTATCCAAATAAATTTTATATATTTCTATTTATTTATTAACTATAGAAAGGAAAAAAAGTCATAACATTCTGAAATAAAGAAACATTTTTTCTTACGTTTTATTAAAAAACATAGCAAAAAAAAAAATACCAGGACACGAGAAACACCCCAGAAATTACCCCTTTTTTGAGACATCCCAGGGTAATCTAATTTTTTACAGCCAGTTTTTGGAAATAAAGAGGCATGCTGTTATTGGGCTGGGTAAAACATGCAGCTTTGCAATGGTAACAGCAGCAGCGTCATCATTCATAGACAAAGGGAGGAGGAGTTGAAGGGTTTAATGTACTAATCAAATACAGTAGGAGGATGGAGATGAATGGGTTATTGTTCACATGTGCAGGGTAGGGAAGGTAAAGGGTTAAAAAAAAAGGCCACATAGAGGCAGAGTAGAGATCTGATGTACAGGGGAGGAGGTGAATGGGTTAAAAACAATCCCACATTTAAAATTTTCCTCTACCCTGAATCTGCTGCTTCTTTTGCTCTGCAACTAAGGAATGATCTTGTATTCATCAGTACCTCCTCTTTCCCCTTCCTCCATTGTAAGATGAAGGGGTGGACTCCAAAATGCAAACAGTAGCACTGTTTACATTTTTTGAGTGCTGTGATTATTATTCACATGGTACAGAGCCACTGGGATCAGCTCTGCCCCTGTGACGGCTTGGTTCACAGCCATTTACTGGCTCTCCAAGGAATATTACTAAATGGCTGTTTATAAATGGCACCCTGGCACTCCAAAAATAGATTTTCATCTACCCCCCATTTTTTACAGTATGGCAGTAAGGTGGTGGTTAAATGTTTAATGTATGAGTAATGAAGCATCTTGTAGATAAGGTTGAGTTTTTACAAGGTAGAGCTTTGCTGCCGCGAGTCTGTACACCAGCTCCATCTTACTGGCTTGTTCACATCTGCAGGCCCCTATATGTAGTTTTCCACTTGGGAAAACACATTAGAGGTTCTGGGAATTACTAATTTTTGCATATGTCTTCCAGGACGCCTTATCACCGCACCAAAACTTTGAAAACCACAGATCTATTTGGCCCAGTGTTTAGCACTGGAAGCACAAAGTAAATGCAGCAGTACACAGGCATAAAAGCAGAACTTTCTGTACCTAGGTACTAATGCATTCATTTTTTTTTATTTACCTAAAATGTGTTAAAGGATTATGGGAAAAAAAACTATTGCATTTTATTAAATGTATGATAACATATGCGATTGATGTTGTATCTGCACAATATTACTTTGTACATACCCAAACTGTTCTTAACCTAAATCCCACAGAGGGTCACGCAAAGTGTTTGTGCAGAATTCCTATAAAGTGTGTATAAATCTATATATACTTTTGGCAGTCAGATGGGACTCTTAAAACCACACCTATCCAAATTTCTCTTTGCCCTTTGTTGGAATAAAAGAATGTAGCCTTTTTTTGTCCAACTGCAATCAATTTTGTAAGTTTAAAATATACTTCAATTAGAAGCTTTGCATTAATAGAATGACTTCCTTTTCAAAATTATTCTCATTAAATCAAGCATTTCATTGTCAAAGAATTTCCAAATAGACATCCCTTTCATCTGATTACATTTAGCCAAAGGAAATAATTATCTGGTACTCAAAACTGTGAGCATATTTACCTCATCATCTCTGACCTGGACCCCCAATGTTACTAAGTATATTGATATTAAGATTAATAGTGCCATTGATTACGAAAAGCATCTTCTTGTTAAGCCAAAAGAGGCCAGTCAAACATATGGGAATTAACCTACCGCTAGATTCCCTGACCCTCCTAGAACGTTGCTTTGGACCATTTGGTGCTGTAGGCTAGACAACCATTGCCCCCCCCCCCCCCCGTTACAAATACAAAACAATTACTTGCACTGACAAAAAAGTTTATCCCAGATTAATGCACTGTGCATTATTCCATGTTCAGTACATGTGATTACCGAGTTTCGGAGATTGATATTGGCTCTAATAAAGCACTAAAAGTTAGGCATCTATTGATGGATTAATAGCTATTTCTTGCTACATTGACAAGGTAAAATAAAAAATTAAAATGCTGGAACAAGTTTAATAGTACATTTGGGTAATGCCAGACATATACTTTGCCTTCCTAAAAGGAACATGGTGCACTACCATTGCTTACAAACAGCAAGGTTGGCCCAGGCCATTGCACTAAATAAAAAGAGATGCAGAGAGTTTTATGCCATGCCTGAAATGTGTTAATATTCCAAATTCATGAATTACAACTAAATAAAGCTGTAAAACAAAATTAAAGTGCCAAACAATGTACAGTATCTCACAGAAGTAAGTACACCCCTCACATTTTTGTAAATATTTTATCATAACTTTTCATGTGACAACACTGAAGAAATTACACTTTGCTACAATGTAAAGTAGTGAGTGTACAGCTTGTATAGCAATGTAAATTTGCTGTCCCCTCAAAATAACTCAACACACAGCCATTAATGTCTAAACCGCTGGCAACAAAAGTGAGTACATCCCTAATTGAAAATGTCCATATTGGGCCCAATTTGCCATTTTCCCTCCCGGTGTCATGTGACTCATTAGTGTTACAAGGTCTCAGGTGAGAATGCAGAGCAAGTGTGTTAAATTTGGTGTTATT